>OMMV01235681.1:4026-14876 GCA_900302635.1 Chatrabus melanurus
AAAAAAAAAAAAAAATTTTTTTTTTTTTTTTTTTTTTTTTTTAAATGGATGCATTTCCCATCAACAATGGCTTAATGTGGACAGGGTCTGCAGAATTACAGGGGTTAGAGGTGGAAAGAAGACGCTCATAAATGAAATTAGCAGGAGAGGGCAAGAAAGCAAGAGAAATTAAGGGACGAAGGAGTAACGTGGAAGAGGAAAGGGACAAAGAGGCTGCAGGGCAGGTTGAGCAGAAGGAGTTGAGGGGAGCTTCTCATTATGACTGTTCTTCCATTTTCATCCCTCCAGGCCTTGACCACAACCTCAGACCCCCCAGGCCAAAGCAGGAGACCGGGCAGAGCATGGAAGTCTGCTGTGAGTCAGGGTACAAACACAGAGAGAGGAGGGGAGGGAGCAATTTCCCTGCACCCAAACAGGGCAGCATGCGTGGAAAGAAGAATAAAGTCCTGTCATTCAGGTCTGCTGTTACAAAGTCTAATCTAACATTTATAGTCGCACACGTAACAGAGCGATGCAGTGTATTAAAATTTGTACAATCAATTCAACTGAGAAATGATATGTTTATGGGCTGAATTGATCTACGCATGTTCAGTCTCAGTGCCCCATGATGTCCTCAACAGTGTTTTCTCTTATAACAATGAGGAATGTCTCAGGGTTCCTGAAAATGTACAGATCGTGCACATTTGCGCACAAGACCCTCAGAATTACTCTTTAAATGGAATGCATTTCTGTAGCACTTTCCATCTGCTGTAGACGCTCAAAGCGCTTTACAATGATGCCTCACATTGACCCATTCACTCACACACTCACACACACACACACACACACACACACAGCGATATCAGCATGCTGCCATGCACACTGCTCAACTGCACACCAGGAGCAACTTGGGGATTAAAGGTCCTTGCCCAAGAGACTTGTCTGATGAGAAATCAAACCGACGATCCTTTGGTCACAAGCCCACCGATTTAAGGTTCATTTTTCCCCTGCGCAAATCACTTTCCGTACGTAAACACGTCCGTCCATCCCAAACATTATCTCCGTCATACCTCTGTGCGTCTATTGCTTGATCGTTACGCAATACATCCTCTAGATGGCAGTGCCGAGTGCCAAGTTGCAGACGTTAACACAAATGCCGACTAGGAGGTGATTTTACTTTACATCATTCAAGGCAACAGCGCAAAACGTGTACGTGACGGTGGAATGTGAGACCGCTTAATGCAAATCGCCACATTAATGCAGAGTTTTACCCATTGGTTTACCCATTGAGACTCTTCTTCATCGTTTTCCTGACTGGTTGGACTACTGGCTCTATACTGCCACCACGATTTCTGGTGGTATTGCTCCGTTTCGTCCGTATTCGTAGGCTCTCCGGCGACGTGCACAATTACGGACGAAACGACCGCAAGGAACGGACGAAACGCTCCGTATCCGTATTTTGCGTAGGGTATAAATGAGGCTTTAGCCCGACATCTGACAGGTGCGCAAAGGCCTTCCATTATGCCAATGTTACTGTGGTCATTACCACAGAATCTCCATGTGTGCCAAACAGCGCAGGACATGGTGTGTAAACTGTGCAATCAGAATTTGGGTTCTGCTTATGGGAGCTCTGGTTACATTTGTGTCATGGCCTGTCTACGTGATGATGTTACACACTGACACAACAGTGTGTATGATTTGTACAAGATAGCATGCATGCTAACATTGCAACAGTGTGAAAGATGGACCAAGGTGAACGGTCCAAAGTGTGGCTTCACTTTAGAAAATTAGATGACGACAAACCAAAGTGCATGTGGGAAGCTTCAAGTCATGTTGCATATCAAATCAGACCAAACGAGAGTTGTTTGACTCAAATTGTCACGGAGTCTAGATTACATATAGAAATACACTCATCTGACACATTTTCCATCTTTCCTTCCACAACAAGCAGTCGTAACAACTTATTTGTGTGTTCCTTGTAAAGACAACAAAGCTGTGTTACTGCATGCATCCATATCGTTTTCAGAGTTCATCAAGCGAATGCACGGTTTTCGGAACTCGGAAGTTATCAGCTTGGGTTTTTTGAGTCGTCTTGAATGCAGCATTAGTATGACACTTCAAGTAATGAAGCTTTTAGCGAAGCCTGGGAGTCACGGCTTCGACACCAAACGACACTCAGTTTAATCTTGTCATATCTAACACCGCTCTGATTTTCTTTTTTTTCCTTTTCTTGTGACTAGCTGTCCCTGACACTACTGTATGTCCTAGCGAGGTCATATGAGGCACTGGTTCATGACACAGTCAGGCTCGGTGAATGCAAGCTTCAAACATTTCAGGTTGATGCTGGGCTGCCAGATTTGTCCAAGTTTGATGTCCAACTGCAGCCTGGATATATTTATTTAAAGCGCAAACATTATAGTTTGATTACAGGACACAGAGCGATCAGGACGATACCTCATGAATTGAAACTCACTCATCTTCACTGATCTGGATCCATCTTTTAGGTGCTTCAGTAAATTTGAGGTTTCTTTTGCTCTGAAATGCACGACGGCATGTTTGCAAACGGCTTTTGCGAATCAATTATTGCTCCTCATCTGCTTCGAATGGAAAGTCCTACTCTTATCTTGTTAACGAGTCGGAGCGGAGCCGTTTCTGCTGCAGCAGTAGGTTTTGTTGTCATTGTTGTTGGTTTTTTTTGGGCTTGAAATTTAACGGCAGTTCTGGAAACGATATTGAAGGTGCTGGAACGCGGTTCCGGACCATTCCGGACCACTTTAACTCCTGATTATGGTCATTATTGACAAAATAGAGAGAAAGAACAACTCATAATCAACCAGCAGTTAGTTTCATTCATTGTTCTAGGCTGATCTTTGCTATTAAAAAAAAATTATAATGCACATGTCTGTATCATTATGTTTGTATAGCATGTAATTAGGAAATACTGACAACTGGTAAATACCATTTGTGAATATTCAGGGAAGGCTTAAAAGAATAAATACTTTTTTGAAAGCTTTTAAATGTCTTTGCATTTATTTTTGCAATGGAAAATGGGGACCCCAGTGTCTGTGTTGGGACAAGACTTTGGGAGCAGAAATAACTAAATGACTTTCTACTGACAGTAACACTAGGAGACATCATGAAATTGATGTGAAATTGAGGTAAAGTACCACAAGGTTGAGCAGTTTTAGGGTTCAGTATTTTGCTCAAGAACACTCTGACATTCAGCCGACTACATAATCTTGTGTAGGGGTATGGGTCTAAGGACTCAGAATGCAATTTTGATGGTGGTGGTGATTTGGAAGAGGAAGAAAACCGTCTGTGCTCACACAAAGGGTCATAACACATGAGGAAATGATAGGCAAATTCAGTCCTTTTTCCACGACACTATAAATAAATAATTTCACTGATGTCTCACCTCCATCCTTGGTATAAATGGTACAAATATCTTCAACACAGCCATCAAAGAAATCTTGCATCCAGCCAACGGATGCTAGCGCGCACAGCACACGAGATTGGCAAAGCTATTAAACTTCTACCGTCTGCCTCAGGTAGTATGCAACAACCATTAAGTTTGCAACATTGATGAATGGGCTTTTTCCACTAAGTTACAACAGATCAGGCTTAACAACACCCACACCGGCCCTGCTTCTTAACCTGTAGACCAACTCAACGCTACGCTATAATAAAAAGAAATACGAAGGGCAAGTCAAGGGAAAAAACATCCAAGAAAAAGAGAAATGTGCCTGGCTTTTCACACTCAAAAGGGGGAGGGTAAAAATAGTGTCAAAACAAGAGGCTCTCATACAAATTTGCTCCCTTCTGCAGCAAATCCCGTGTGAAACATTAACGCTCATTTGTGGTGAGGCTGGAACAAACGCCCATAGCACAGTCAGCAAGCATATAAAAAAAATAATAATAAAATTCTCATTCTGTTTATGAGTACAAATTCATTCCGCTTTTGTCTCATCTCATGACAAATGCATACTGTCACTGTCACTGATGTTGTGTTTACAGTGGCATATAGCATCTTGTAATTATTCTGTGAAAGTGAATTTGTATCCTGAGGGATTTGTATTTTCGCATTCGGATAATCAAAAGAGATGGGAGACGACGACAATTGGAGAAAGATCCACACCCCCCCCCACACACACACACACACGCACGCACGCACACAAATATGCCAGCCATTTAGACCACACAAAATAGCTTATTGCTAAGGATACAGAGACCTACATTTAAAGTTTGCACATTATGACTACTAGACCAAACAATGCATTTGGTCCGCAAAAGCCTAAACAACAGTACAGCAGCGCAAGCTCTGATCCCAAAGTTACAATGTACTGTATACTCGGATGCCCATTATATAGGCTGCCACCGACATCAAATGTTCATTAAAAAACAAATTAGTGCCAAATCCAACTCAGCTGAACTTTGTAATGAGGTCAGGGTTTTACTGTATTTTAACATATACCCTATATCACTGATCTCAAACCCAAAAGGCCAGTGGCCAGGTTCTTTCTTTCCTTGGGTGTGTGTCGAAATGAAAATCAAGCTGCTGCTCAGCCGTTACGCACACGCCAACACATCTGGTGTGCAACAGGCTTTACGGACACTGCTCAGTTTTGCAAGAGTTTCAATCAAACGGCACCTTTGCGCAATTGCTGAGGAAGCTTTTCATGAGAAAAAACATCTGCATGGCAAAATATATTCTGAGAAGGAAGGGGTGGGGTCACTTCTTTAATTATCACCGTCACATCGATAGGCATCAAAACCTATACAGCATTCAAAGCTTTAGGATTAATGGCTTCCTCCTTGTATCAATAATTAATATATTATCTGATAATAAAAAATATTAGTTGTGTACCTAATATGGATGTCAGGAGAACTGATACTTTGGTAACAAGCCGATACCAAAATTCTGAAAAAGTGACTGTATTAGTTTTTCTGTGGTGCCGGCAGTATTGTAGGTACAGAGGATGCAATTCTTCCATAACTGCTGTTAAATACCAAGCATGGAAAAACAGCTGCCTCTGTAGCAACAGCTCTGCTCCGACTCATTAACAAGACTCAGACAAAGTACTTTGCGTTCGAAGCGGATGACCAAGGAGTCATAAATGATATCGTCCTGACCATTCTGTGTCCTGTAATCAAAATAGAACTTTTAAGTTTTAAATAAATATATCCACTCTGCAGTTACAGATCAACTTTGATCAAATCTGGCAGCTCTGCATCAACCTGATACGCTGTACAATGTTTGAAGCTTGCTTTTGCCAAGCCTGAGCGTGTCACGAACCAGCACTTCATAGCACTTTGCTAGCGCATACAATGGAGTCAGGGACAGCGAGCCGCGACGCAACGTTATTGCTGGTAATAAAAATGAAAGCTGACCAAAGGAGGAAAAAAAAAAAAAAAAAAACTGTCAGAGCGGTGTTAGATATGACGAGATGAAACTGTGCCTTGTTTAAGTGTTGTTTGGTGTCGAAGAAGTGACTCCCAGGCTTCACTAAAAGCATTACGTGAAATGTCATACTGACATCTTCTTCTTTTGGCTGCTCCCGTTAGGGGCCGCCGCAGCAGTTCATCATCATCCTGACATCTACATGTCAAATAATTTGTAACACAATATTATAATACTAAAACTCATTTCTTTTGGGTTCTCCAGCACGTAATATTATAGTTATTATTGACTAGATATAAAGAACAACTCCAAATCAACTACCACTTAGTTTAATACGGACATACTGGGATCAAATAGAGCTCTCCATTTACTGCATTTAGGAGATAGAAAAGCGCTGCGGTATGACGTCATCAGACTTCCAGTGAGAACAAGTATATTTCCGCCCCCACCGACGCCATTAGTCAAATACACGGTCAGCAATTGGTGAGTGAACTAGAACTAAAATCGTTTCTCATGTCGGAAAGAACATTGTTTATAATACTCTGAACTGAGCACAGTGCCTGTACGGTACTGCTGTGTGCCGGGGTGCCCATTCATGCAGGGAGTTACGTTCCACCCATTCCCGCATGCTGTTAGAGAGAAATAGTCCCCAGAATCCTTAGCAAACCACACAGGTAGAACTAGCATTGTCCACAATGCTGGAACAGAAATAGCTTATTTCTACCTCCATGTGTAGAGAAACTAGGATCTCAGTAGATTGCTATTAACTGCTGTAGATTATTCTTTATCTTTACACGTCTGTGGACCATAACGTTTTATGTTAAGTTGTATGTATTTAGTAAATACTATTTGTGAATGTTCAATTCAAGCTTAAAAGAACAGATATTTTGTCATCTATATAACACCTATTTGACCTCTATTTTTAATAAATAAATTTTTTTGTACCGTGGTACAGAATTTGGTAATGCAGAATTGTGTAATTTCACTGGTATTAATACCAACTACTAAATTTCTGGTATCGTGACAACGTGGGTACCTAAGCTGCAGCCTGAGCATCTAAAAATTATGCAAACACCACACAGTGTTTATATTAAAATTCTCTCCATCAGGCTTCTTCTGGTTAACCTGGTTATATTTCCAAAGATGGGCTTATTTCAACGTTTGTAACGATTTGGGGGAGAAAAGCAGGGGTAGAGAAGCCATTTCCTGCATCAGCATTGTTGCATCCATTTTATTTGTGCTTCAAGACTCTTCAATGGTAAAGTTGGGAAAATGGCTTTATTTTTTATTTCTGTAATTTGTTATCTTAATTGCTTATTCACTAAAATCATTACAAACAAGTATATTTATTTAATTTGTAACAGAAATTTAGATTGGAAGAACAGCCCTTGGTTGTAAAAAAAATTAAATATATAAATAACACACAAACACCAACATAAGTAAACCGCTTTGCAACACCCTTGGCAGTAAAATAAACCACCGATACTGTGTGGTCACGGCATAAAGACTGAAATCGCTTCATAAACTTTAAAAGGGGTCCGAGGTCAGTAATTTTTGTGTTTGCATGTCTTTGTAGTCTGTTTCCCCTCAGAGCACAGCAGAGCCTGATGAGAAAAAGCATCAATGCCACAGCAAAATTGAGAATACGTGACATCGAGAGCCGCAAGGCATCCTCCAAGGATATTTTAATTCTTGAAACATCAGTGACCCCTCTTAAGATAGAAGGGAGAGAGATATGAAAAAATATTGACAGGCTGGCTGTTTGAGGAGAATATAAGAAGCTGCTGAGATAGCCCACTCTCATTGCCAAAGACCTTACTCTAAACTCTAACCAAACCGAGCCTGGAAATGAAAGACTCTATTCGAAATTCTTCTGGGGAAGGCAGTGAAGACGAATTTCCTTTTTCTTGCTTTTTCTTACTTAACACTGTAATAAATAACTGCAATAGAATAAAACATAAGAAGCAATGCGTTACTGTACGTTCCAGGGTGTCATTTCTATAGAATGCTTGGCTGAGATCTTTGACATCATGCAAAAGACAGTGGTTAATGTAGCTCAAAAATAGCCTGAGGTTGCATCTTCTCTTAAATATGCTTTGTGAAACCGAGAAAAAGGAGCTACCTTTTTTTGTTCTTTGTTAGCTCCCACAGGCAAGATGACTGTTAAAGTGGTCAGATGACATATGTCTCATCAGATCTTGAATCCAGCACATGGGCCTGCTCCAGGGCTAAAACAAGAAATTCCCACAAGATACAGTAATTTGGTAAATTCCACAGCAGTAACTCATAGCTTTGGATGCAGAAAATTTCTCAACACCAATGAGTGACATTTCAGGACAAACTAAATGAAAGAAAGCAAGAAAGCAGCCTACCATTAAAACTACTGTGACAGCAAAGGCAATGGCAGCCTCCCTTTGTACAAGAATGACGTTTATAAAAAATAAATAAAATAAAATAAATAAATAAAAAAAGTAAAACCGAAAAACTGCAATATTTTACATGTACCAAACTGTGAGCTGTGAACCATTAAAAAAAATTGAGTTCTACAACTGGAGTTGAATTATATTGCCATGTTCACGTTTATTTTTAACTAGCGCGTTGACTACCCGTCACTTAGTGACGGAAGGAAAACTCTTTGATTGACACATGATATGAGCTAAAGATAGCAATTTTATTATTTCTATACCAGAGCCTCTTTGTATCCTATATTTCAGGTTGTAGCTTCTTTCATGTAAATGAAAAGGCCTTCTGGAGACCCTGTTCTTGAGCATCCAGTATCCACATGTCATCATGATGCATTCTGACCACAAACTTATCCTGCCCTCCCCCCTCCCTCTAATGTTTTTTCTGTGTTATTTTCCTACATGCTTCTTTTGGAGATCCCACAGTGGAAAAACTGTCTGCTGTGTTGTCTTCTGTCAAATCCACGTGGTTGCTGAGGGGAATTCCCCCTGACAACAAATTTAAACAAAACCACGTGACCATCAGAGCCTCGCTTTCATTCACGTCACTGAAACCAACAGGGGTTTTCCCAAAATGGTGCAAAAAATATGGCTTGCACATATCGTGTCTATTTGAGGCAGAAATGCATTGATTCAAGCATAATGAAGACAAAGTCAGGATTTTTTTATTTGTCTGTGATTTGGGGTCAAAGGCTAGAAATTCCTCGAAAATAGGGTAGACTTGCACTATCTGCATTTTTTTGTTCAGCTGCTCGAAAATCACCTTCCATCACTTTCTACTCATCAAAACCAACTTCCTGCCAATTTTGGTGACATTTCATGCAGCAGAAGCCACACAATAGGCCTCCAACAGGAACAATAGTGCCAGCCTTGCAGTATCTGTCCTGCCTGGCCGACTCAAAATAAGACATAATGTTAGGGGGTATCCCACTCTATCTCCATGCCACATTTGAAGGGGCTACGACCAATACTAAAGTCTGTAGAGGCAGTCCCACGCTTTAGAATAAACTTTGCTTTATTTATATGATATGATGATTAGACTTTAAAATCTTTATTCATCAGGTAAAAATGTCAAATATTTGCTCATCACGGTATCAGTTGAAGCGTCCATCATATTTAAGATTGATGAACAGGACAACATAAACTACTCATGTAATGCCAAAATAAAGTTCATGAGGCGGCTAAGATGAGGCTCATTGGCGCCGGTGCTTATCACCAGATTCTATAGTGTGACGCAGATGAGAGTCTACGACTCCCGCTGGACGGGAACGCCAGTCTGACGCAGGTTACTGCCCCCAGCCAAGGCCAGTACCCATTTACAGCTCTGTGGACTGAGACAAAGCAGACTGTCTTGTCCAAGGACACAGACTGGGAGACCGGGACTCCAACCCAGGTCTACATATTGGTGACCCAACTCCTGTCCACTGAGCTGAATGAATGGAAAGGTTCCAGACTGGGAAGAAGATATCAGAATTCTTTGATGACTACATTTAGGGCCTCGTCAACTGTGGAGCCAAACCGTCACGTTGTACGAGTAAATACGACTCGTGCTTCCTTATGGTTAAAAACGGGTCTGAAGTGGGCGGCCGTCCTCGGCGTGCGAGGAGAATAATTTTCCCGTCTGACCCAGAACTCCACATCCCGACTCTTCAGCACTAATCCACTTATCAGGGGGAACACTTTCTCTCCTGACAGCAGCTCTTCCTGCTTCTGTTTCCGCCGCCTGCCGCCTGATCGCAGTCGATGCTGCACATTCAGCAAAGACTCTGCCTGCACCTCAGTTTGTCACAGTCTTCGTACCCAACAACACAGCCACATGCAGCAGCGTGGAGTCCACACAAAGAGGAAGGGGCGGAGCTCACAGTGCAGCAGGAAGTGGTTTGGGTTTTTTTGACAGGTTTGCAGCCTCACATTCATCACGCGCCGCAGTGCATCTGTCCCGTTTGTTTTTCATGTGTCACTGCACCTTCTGCTGCATTGTCTCTGTCATATTACACGCGTGTTCGGCAAATTAATATCAGCCACAAGGCCTAAAGGTTTGCTTATAGCAGCGAGGTTTCTGCGCGCACAGACACACACACACACACAGCTGTGGGGTTGTGGTTGAACGTGAGATCACAACCACGTTCACCGGTAACTGTGAGGCTGTAAAACCTATGAGATGAATTTAAACCCTTTTAATAACGTTACAGAAAAGAGCAGTTAAAATAATTCAGAAACTTCATGATCTGGTAGATTTTGAAAATCATGTTCAAAGCATTCAAAGCAACACGTGGATCATTACCAGTTAATCCGCAGAACCTGTTTGTCATGACGGACAGTTCGGCTGAACATAGGAGAAAATTTCACTGTAAGGTCAATTTTTCTCGAACTACAGTACTGTGCAAAAGTTTTAGGCACTTAAAAAAATTAAAACGAACAAATGCCCCCCAGGCATCATCGTCAACAGAAAAACAATGCCCCAAAAAAATTATTACATTTTCTTTTTCATTAAAGTAACCAATTAATAACTAATTTACAAGCCTCATTTTAAAAATAAGCAAAAACACAAAAGTTTTGATTTCCTTGTGGCTGTACTGCCGAGTCCTTGACAACACAGACAGTTCCTGATGATCAATCAATAATAAAATTATAAAAAATAATAAAAACGATTTAACACAGCCTGATTTTTCTTAAAAATTTGAAGAGACACCCTCAAACAAATTGTCATTTTCATCACCTAAAAGAGATGATTAATTATTTTTAAAGGTGAGAGGTAGTCAGACATTTTACATATTTATTCATCAATATGAACTATTGACACATTTAATGTGCCTAAAACTTTTGCACAGGACTGTACTTTAAAACAAAGGTGTATTTCAAACTCTGGAGTAAAATTATGGAACCATCAAGATGAAGCCTTTTATTGCATTGTGAGTATTAGACAATTTAAATTGGTGTATAAAGAAAATACTTTCACAATATGAGTCCGATGAGTTCAATTCAAACTGAATTGAATTGAGAAAATGGCC
>OMMV01235687.1:0-10207 GCA_900302635.1 Chatrabus melanurus
AGATTACAGCTGTAATCCAAAATCACACCAAAAAAAAAAAAAACCCTGATATGCAATGTGACAATTGCTATATCACACAGAAACATCGTCTTAATTGAGGTGACAAAAACACGTATGAAAATACACTGTAGTGCATGATGCACCATTTTTTTAAATCATCCTTTTAAAGGTGGTACTTCACATCTACTACGGGATTTCCACTGCATGTTCTTTTGTTTTAAAAAGACAGAAAGAAGGAAATGAATGTCTGGATTTATAGCGTTTTGGCAACAAATATAATAAACTTTGGATTTAAAATCACCAACATTGTTGTTTGATTTGCCAGTTATTGTTGAACATGTTCAGACTGTGCCAATAAGGTTTCACAGGATAAAATGAATGTTGGTATGATCAGTGGGTCTGGGAAGAAAATGTCATCTTTCTCAAAACAGTTAAAATGGATTTATAGCATTTTGGAAAACAGCTCATCAATTAAACATGACACTACCAGGAAACCATTACCATCCAGTGCCATATTCCAGGACTGCAACCTACCTGGAATGTCCAGAAGTGCAAGGTGTTCAGCGCTCAGACACATGGCCAAGGTAAGGAAGGCTCAAACACAACCACTACTGACCAAGACTCATAAGTTGAAAAACCAATATTTTTCAAAGGTTTTATGAACAGATGGAATGAGAGTGACTCTTGATGGACCAGATGGATGGGCCCATGGCTGCATCACTAATGGACACACAACACCACTTCCAGTGAGACGCCAGCAAGGTGGAGGAGGGGTACTGGTATGGGCTGCTATTATTAAGGATGAGCTAGGTGGACCTTTTCAGGTTGAAGATGGACTTAAAATTAACTCCCAAGCTTACTGCTAGTTTTTAGAAGATACTTTCTGCTTCATTCAAGAAGGCCATGATTTATATGGCGGACAATACTCCATCACATACATCCAAGTACTCCACTGCTTGGCTACCCAGCAAAGGCCTCAAAGAGGTTTATTAACATTTATTAACATTTTGGATTGATTGAGAGCACATTGTATTTGTTCAACAATAAAATTAATCCTCAGGAATAAAAATGCCTCATAATTGTGCACGTAGTGTGTGTGTGTGTGTGTGTGTGTATAAACATAAATATATATATATGAACCTGTCGGACACACAGCACCACCCTTTCAGAGGAACGACGGAAGCTAATGACACTTTTCTTTGACATCTGGAGCAGCTGAAATTCACACTGCGCCATTCTACAGCCAATCACCGTCGAGGGCGGAGCAAAAATCTGTATCTGCCCTTTGTCTGTAGCCAATCACTGCGCTGAAATTCTATATCGCCCTAGGGAGGATACAGATATGGCTTTTTTGCCCGTAGTGACTGACTGTTTCTGTGATCCTTGATTGGGCAGATACAGAGTTTCAGCGCATTCTCAAATGTGATTGGCTACAGACAGACTCATCGCTGCGGCAGATACAGATTTTGGTGCATCCTCGATGGTGATTGGCTGTAAAATGATGGACGCAACGTTATCTTTCAGTATACACTGTGATTTTCAGCTGTCCCAGATGAAAGATTAGCATCATGAAAGAAATGTGTCGTTAGCTTTGGTCGTCGCTCTGAAATGGTGCTCTCATGTCGTGCTGTGTGACAGCTACAGTTGGTTTCTCTCTCTCTCTCTCTGTGTGTGGCAGGTGCGGGGTGGAAAACAGCTTCAGCCCATTAAAAAAAAAACGCGTGCACGGAGTTAGTTTCTGAAGAGCTGATTAAAGCAGTCTCTCTCACCAGAAACAGTCTGTCTAATCTGCTCTCATAAATGAGCTTTGTCGTCTCTATCGTGAGCTTCTTATTCCGTTGTGATGACATGATGACGTTTCATTCTGAGTGTGTCCTGAAACTGTTTTACATGTACAGTCTGCACACATCAAATTTAGAGTCTTACCTAAGTCCAACGATACACGGGGTCAGTATATTAATGATAAAATCACATGGCTGTTTTTGTATCGGCCCTTGGTTGTATCTGTCCAATTGTTGTATCTGGACAGCTCAGGCTGTCCATATCAGCCTGAGCTGGTAGGCAAGGGCTGATGAGGATGCTGAGGATGATCATAGGTGAGGTAAACATGCAATGTAATTAAACATTTGAAAACTCAGAGCATTATTCAGTTATAACGCAAACACTGTGTTAATGAGCAGAATCGAATGAGCTAATTAATGTTATTGTGCGATGAGTAAACTGCTTGTCACCATTCAACAATCATAGGTGAGGTAAACGTGCAATATAATTAAACGGTTGAAAATTCAGTGCGTTATTTATTTATAATGCAAAAAAAATTTGCAAAAGATAATAGACTTACAGACTTAGAGACTTAGAGACTTACTTATAGACAGTTCTGTCACACTGTTCAAACAATTAACCAAAAACCAAAAGTCCAAATAGCCAGTCTATACACAGACATTGTGTGTGTGCTGGAGGCAAAGACTCTGAGTTTTTCCCAGTGAAAATTCGTGTTCGTCAGGGATGTGTTCTGGCTCCTACACTGTTCAATGCTTGCATGGACTGGGTTTTGGGTAGGATTGTGGAGAGCAGTGACTTTGGTGCTTTTGTTGGCCAGGAAAGGTTTACTGACCTTGACTTCGCGGATGATGCTATGATCTTTGCGGAATCAATGGATACCCTGATTGCAACACTTGAGAAGCTGAGCTAGGAATCTGAGTGTCTGGGTTTCCAATTGTCCTGGATCAAGACTAAGCTCCAGGCTTTTAATGACTTCCTGGACTCAGGCATCAGAAGTGTATCTGTATGTGGTGAAAGTGTTGAACTTTTAGAGACATTCACTTATGTCAGTCTCTGGGTCCTCATCTTTTGAGATCAAGAGACGCCTGGGAAGAGCTTATGGAATCATGAGGTCACTGGACAGTGGTGTTTGGCGATGCAGATATCTTTGCAGGAGAATGATGGTCCAAGTCTTTAGGGTCCTGGTGCTACCTGCCTTACAGTATGGTTGTGAGACTTGGACACTACCCAGTGACCTAAGGCAACAACTGGATGTCTTTGGTGCTAGGTCTCTTTGGAGGACCCTTGGGTACTGCTGGAAAGACTTTGTGTCAAACGAGCGGTTACTTAGGGAGACCAAGGAAGGAAGGAATATCACTTACATTGTGAGGGATCACGAGCTTCGACATTTTGGCCATGTGGCGTGTTTCTCTGTGCATGATCCAGCACATAGATTCCTGAGTGTTGAGGACCCTAGTGGCTGGAGAAGGCCAAGGAAATGCCCACGCTTCACCTGGCTGGAGAGGTGGGGATGGACTGATTAGTATGCCGAATATAGTCGATATTTCTTCACTGTAATATCTTATTACAATAATGCATACAGTATATAATTAAACCAATAATTATCTGCGTGTCCTACACAATACATGCATGTTTTACTCACAAACTTTATAAAGTCCAAAAAAATGACTCCCAGGCTGAGGGGTATTAAATTGCCAGGTTTTCTCAACTGGAGACTGGTGATGACAGATTGGTATCCATGGCGTCATTTGTCTCATGACAACAATAATGTCAACTTTAAGTCATCTAGTAGATTTTATTTTAGGATTCAACATTTGAATTTTATTTTATATAAATAAATAAGTATAGATTAATTTTGTCTTGGGCGTATCATCAATACAACTGATGCAATGATTGCAGATAAAATCTGTTGTGCTGACAAATAAATGGACTTGAATGAATCACAACTCTATATCTGTTATTTTTAAAGTATCGAATAATTGAGGTGCACTGTAAAATGCAGTTGACTTGCCTTGCAGAGCTGCAGCTTGACACTGCAGAGCCAAAAGCCAGTAGGGACATACTGTGTCACACAAGGCACAAGCAAGAAAAAAAAAAACTTATATTGCTACAGGTCTGAATATACAAGATTATATTCAACTAAAGGGTGGTATGTTTTTTTATTGTGTATTCCTAAACTGTGTTGAGAAAATTTTGCCAGTCAAAAAAGTCTCGACTGCGATTCAATCTAATTAATTTTTACAGTACCAAATCATAACATGTTACCTCAAAGCACTATTATACACAAGTAAGGTCTAGTCCTAACCCACCCCATAAGCAAGCACATTGGTGACAGTGGTAAGGAAGAGCTCCCTCAGCATTTTTTGATTTTTGGAAGAAACCTGGCGTAAAACTTGTGCCAAATCATCATGGAGATCCATATGCTTTGGTGACCCCAAGCAAAAAGGGAGAAGCTGAAAGAAGAACCCTCAAGCAGCCCAGACTCAGTGGGTTGACCATCTGCTTGGTCATACTAACAAGAAAAAAACAAAAAACACAAGATAGACAGAAGATGCAATGACAGAAATGTATCAGCAAATCCAGTGTTCACAATGATGGGATAGTTGAAATGACAACAAAACAAGGTGTAGATTAGAGTCCCAGTTAGATTTTTTGTTATTAAGTCTGTGATTGTATTGGTGCCAGATCAGTCACTGAGGTAGGAGATTTTCCGTAGCTCACCTCCGCCCAGATGTACGTCCAATCTCTACCCAAGAAACACAACTTTGCTGTATTAAGGTATGTGGATTTGTATCTCAATAAGAAGTCCACATATGTCATTCTCAATATAGTTTATTTTCTCACCATTTCTTCCTAATTCAAGCTCCAAGTTGAGTCAGTGTTCACAAACAAAGCACAAATGCCAAGCATGGTCTAAAATTCTTCTTCTCCAGCAAATGATGAATGAGTGAGCCACCAACCCTAAATGAACACAGACGTTAAATATCTATCAACTCAATTCAAGTCTCATGTCTGGGAGCATGCGCTCATGTCGTGCTTCGCTGCATCCACGACATCACGGAACTGCCCTGGGTCCTGGATGGCAACCACCCAGGCAGACAACCGGTCCATCCCCACATCTCTTAAATAACCATCTATCTGCTGCAACCAGGTGAAGCGTGGGTGTCCCCTTGGCCTTCTCTAGCCACTTGGTTCCTCAACACTAAGTCATCTATGTGCTGGATTATGCACAGAGAAATGGCCAAAATGTCTAAGCTGCCGTTCCCTCACAATGCAAGTGATATTCCTCATCTTAAATCCGGTATACACTGAGATTTCCGCAATTTTATAAGTTCACTGCACGCCACACTGTGCAACATGGATTTATTTAACTTAGGTGAGACTCCAAATTTGATGTGTGCAACACTGTGCGATGTAACAAAGAGTCGTGGGAAACACTCAGAATGAAATGTCATCACGTCATACCGACAATGGAATAAGAAGCTCGTATTTGCCGATATGTCACACAAAATCTGTCACAATAGAGACGACAACGTTCATTTATCATAGCAGATTGGACAGACTATATGTTTCTGTGAGGGTGACTGCTTTTATCAGGTGTTTACAAACAAATTGCATGAAGGATTTTTTTTATATGAAAAGAAGGGATTGAAGTGCTTCTGCTCCGCCTGTGGTTTCCTGACCAAAAAAAAACCCAAAACAACTATGCACACAGGCTGTTGCATCATTTCATGCTGGATTTTGAGACATGGGTCGTAGAATTTCAGACACTGTGTTATTTTTTCCAGGCTGTCTTTGGTCACAAGAGCGTGCCGTCTTCAAACCTGTCACACATTGTGATGTGATACCACCATTTCAGAGCCACGGCCAAAGATAACGCCATGTTTCTTTGACGATGCTGATCTTTCATCTGGGACATCCGAAAATCACACAGTGTAGATCGGGTTTTAGTCTCCCTAAGTAACCGCTCATTTGACACAAAGTCATTCCAGCGGTGCCCAAGGATCCTCAACTCAATTACTCAAAAAAAAAAGAGGTAGTCCAATCAAAACCCAAACATGGCTCCGACACACTGTATTGCTCTAACTTCTATTCACAGACAGTAATCCACAGTAAGCCTGAATGGCAGGATGAGGTCACATGATGGAGTGACCTCATCCCGGTTCACATGGCAGTCATGTTCCAGCAGCAGGAAGTAATTTACCGTGCCAAAGGTTGAATAACAGAGAAAAGCTGTACCTTATTTTGCCCTCTCCAAGAGTATCAATCACCTTGAGAGGTCGGCTTAACCTCTGACCTGTGATGTCATTCCAACGCAGTGGCAAGTTGGATGCCTTCAAGCTTTATTTAGAGGATTGGCTGACCCATCGGTGTGATTTATCAATCATGTGCAGAAACATGCACACAGAATTATATAAATATATACAGACTTATTGGCAAAAGGTGCTGAGGCTTGTTCAAAGCAGAACGTGATCATCTCGCATTTACATTTAAAAGTTCACACAGCCAGCCTTTTGATTCATCTCTGTAATCATAACTTCACAAGACAAACTGCGTAAGACGCAGAAAAACCGTTTCATCGCAGACCTTCAGGCAAATTTAGGAACATAACCAACCCTAAATAGGTGTTTAGCTGTTTTTGAACTTCATTATTACATTGCAGGCCGGTTTAATGCCTTAAATTCTCTGATGTTTTTTAACTGGAAATAAATAAATCTTTCACCGGTGTTCTTTTGTTACCCTATGTAAAGCCGTTAGCTGACTAGTCAATATGACAACATCATTATGTTTCACCTCAAACAGTAGGAGTATGAGATTTATTTGACACAGAAGCCGCCTGAAGGCTTTTACAGAACATGTTGGATCTACCTGAAAGCTCAGATTGTTTTTCACCTCCTGATACTGATACTGAGGTGGATGAGCTCATACTTGGCGAAACTGCGCATAGCTGGCTGATGATACAATTCAGCTGACGCTATGACAAGCAGGAACGCTGTTGTTGACTGACAGAAATATGGCACATTCACTGAACACAAAATCAAGTTTTCTTTTTGTTTCACAATCATGGACATTATACTTTCAAATGACCTTTGGCCAGAGTGCGTGGAGGGCGTCCTTACGTAGCTAGTTAATTAGTTAGCGAATGTTAGGTAACTCAAATGTTAGCTTTAGTTTGCTAACTTTACTTAGTTAAACTGTAATTTCAGGCCAAAGTTAGAAACTAGTTAACGTTAACATTCATCCATAGAGACTTGACACAATGTAATTCAGAAACTCTGAAAGTAAGAAAGTAAAGCATATTAAACAAGCTCCTTTGCTACTTATAGCCCTACTACACTATCTGTGGTACACGCCACCATAGATGAAACAGACTAGAGCGGTCATCAAGCTTGTTTCCCCAATGTTTTCGTCAGCCATGTTCTTTATGCCGGAACTACTGTATATGACTGGTCGCCCTTTGCAGAGCCGGAAGAATGCATGTTATGTACTCGGTCACCGAGCACAGGCATTTAGATTTGAATATTGCATACCCAGTGGCCGGATGCAATATTACCAAAGTTGTATGTGTGTGCACGATCCTGGGGTACGCAATTCTTATAACTTGACGACATGTGCACGGCCACCGGATAAATGCCTGCCTGAAAATATTAAAATGCCGTTGCATACCCGGTTATCATGTATAGACTTGTATAAAATGCCCGTTGCGTACCTGGTCACCGTGTATATATACACTAGAAATGGCAGTGTTTGCCATTCAGTGGCTATCCATACGCAGCCGTCTTGATAATACGCAATTCTATTCATATGTAGCGCTTCTGCAGGTCACATGATTCTTTTCTTTTGTTTTCTGTCCATACGTAGGGCCAAAATTACGTGTTGAAGTGACGATCTTAAACATTTTCTCTGGTTCCAAAATATTTGTAATTATGCATGGTTGTGATGATTGTCATACATTCATTCATTTTCTATACCCGCTTACTCCAATTAAGGGTCACGGGGGTGCTGGAGCCTATCCCAGCGGTCATTGGGCAAGAGGCGGGGTACACTCTGGACAGGCAGCCAGTCCATCGCAGGGCCACATATAGACAGACAAACACATTCATACTCTCACTCACATCCACGGTCAATTTAGAGTCACCAATTCACCTAACCTGCATGTCTTTGGAAGTGGAAGGAAGCCGGAGCACCCGGAGGGAACCCACACAAACACGGGGAGAACATGCAAACTCCACACAGAAAGGACCAGGTCGGAAGCGAACCTGGGACCTTCTGGCTGTGAGGCAACAGTGCTAACCACTATGTCACTGTGCTGCCCCTGATAACTAAAATATTGAATTCAATCACCCATTAATTGGTACATTATGCTGAATGTCCATCAATAATAACCACATTCACTAAAAAAATCATTTAGATCGTTTAGAAACAGCATGATAATGTAAATTCAACAGAAAAAGGCTTTTGGATTTAGTGGTTTAAAATGTAAGGGATTTTGTAAATAACAACAGTTTTATACTGTAAAATTTACAGGTTGCTCAGTGAAGGCATTTACGTTTTTTTTACTGTATTTTTTGCACAGAATTCTTCTGGCAGCCACAGCTGACAGTTTTTCCTGTTAAAAACAACAGATTTCTTTCTTTTCTTTTTCTTTTTTTTTTACAGTGCATGTTGCATTCATTTCAATCATCCATTATTTTGGACATTTGTTTAAACAACAGTTGATTCCCAGCTTCGACAAGGGTAAAGCTAATTCATCAGAAATCGCTACCAATGCATTTTGAGGTAATCCACCTGAGAGGGCAGAGCCAGGAAATTTTAAAATACTTTTCTTTTTCATTACGAAATGGGCCATTTTGAGCTTTGGTGGTGTTATGCACTCTAATGTAAAGTACCATTATAGAGTGAACATCAAATGCTGCTTGCACACACCTCAGGACTGTAAAAAACATACCAATTATATTTTAGGACAAATGCTTGAAGAGACAGCATGTGACTAAAGAATGTTCTCACTAAACATACAAATGAAGATGAATTCAGCGATGTCATAAGAGAATGCAGAGCAACTGCCTTTATTTTACTTTAGGGGCAAATGGTACTGACCAAGCAGGTGCAAGAGGCTTCAGATAGAATGTGGGTTAACATTTGTGTTTAAAACAGGTGGGTGCTGTAAAGTGGTTAATCTGTTTAACAACTGTTTCTGATGGGTGGGGGCGGAAATGTTGAGGTGTGGCTGCCAGGGCAGAAACGGAAAGTCAGCCACATAATTAAAGTCCTTCAAATGAAAAGACTTCTTGCAGCCAGTTGATGTTTGATCCTGATTACAGCTGAACATTGATCCTGATCGCTGACCTGATTCTGATCACTCATCTTTGATCCTGATCACTGACCTGATCCTAATCACTCATCTTTGATCGTGTTCTTGACCTTTGATTTTGATTGCAGAAACTAAGATGCTGATTACTGATTTGTACCCATGTGCTGAAATTTGGCACGTGTCGTCCCAATAAGGAGGTGGGGTCACATAGATCACCATAGCAGCAGTTACCTGACTTGCATATTAATTAGCTCATGGGGTCAGTGAGTGCAAAATCGTATTTCAACTCATAGACACTATATTGCTTGAGCTAGACATTTAAAAATTTGACACAACTTACAACTGACTCCAAGGCACTGGTACCAGATCCATCCATCCATTCTCAATACCCACTTATTCCAATCAAGGGTCACAGAGCCCATCCCAGCAGTCATTGGGCGAGAGGCGGGGTACACCCTGGACAGGTCGCCAGTCCATCGCAGGGCCACATATAGACAGACAAACGCAGCCACACTCTCACTGACACCTACGGTCAATTTAGAGTCACCAATTCACCTAACCTGCATGTCTTTGGAAGCGGGAGGAAACCGGAGTGCCCGGAGAAAACCCACGCAAACACGGGGAGAACATGCAAACTCCACACAGAAAGGAACTGGGCATGGTGGG
The DNA here is from genome assembly GCA_900302635.1 of Chatrabus melanurus. NCBI lineage: Eukaryota > Metazoa > Chordata > Actinopteri > Batrachoidiformes > Batrachoididae > Chatrabus > Chatrabus melanurus. The sequence goes on from OMMV01235687.1 coordinate 9,761, forward strand.
AATCGAACCCCAGACCTTCTTGCTGTGAGGCAAGAGTGCTAACCACTGAGCCACCGTGCTGGTACCAGATGACCTTACTATTTACTGGAGGTCATGAGGTCATCCAGTGTAGAATTTTAACCACAGCTAGATGGGAATTAGCCTGTTCATGGCTTGTTGTTGTTGTTCTGGTTTTCAGGTCAGGTTTAGGAGCAGGCATTGGTGTCACACGTCACTACATCTACCACACTACCACCCTGGGTCCTGGATGCCAACCACCCAAGCAGATAACCAGTCCACCCCCACCTCTTGAAAGTAACAATCTATCTGCTTCAACCAGGTGAAGTGTAAAGCCTCATTTATACCCTACGCAAAATACGGATACGGAGCCTTTCGTCCGTTCCTTGCGGTCGTTTTGCCCGTAATTGTGCACGTCGCCGGAGAGCTTACGAATACGAACGAAACGGA
>OMMV01235689.1:2171-13420 GCA_900302635.1 Chatrabus melanurus
ATGCATACGTGGACAAGGGCTGACAACATGGAATTGATGGAATGCTACTATGGCAGCAGACCCAATGAGAGAGGATATATGCAACGCATGTGGGAACTATGGATGAGCAGAAGACCAACATCCACACTGACCAAGAAACACCTGGTAGCTCAGTGCTCTAACATCAATAGAAGGAAGCTATTATCGAAGCTGGAGATCCAGAGGCTACAACCAATCAATACTGAGCAGTATTGTAATGAGCTGGCTGTGGTAGAAGAGAGCAGTGTTAAGGAACTAGATGTCACCCCAACACCTGCTATGACCCATGCATCTACATATATATATATATATATACATGTATGTATATATATATATACACACACAGACACGCACATCCTCACAAAAGCACACTTATGAGTCCTTAGGCAAGACTCCTAATACTACATAAGCGAGAGACACATAAAAAAAACTAAAGCCATACCGGGGGCTTGGACATCACCCAGGGTAACAAGGTTCGCGTCAGGTGTTGGGGAACCAGGACAACCTGATAGAAAATCAGATACTGGAAAAAGACATTCATGGACAAGGACTGACAACAGCAGACACAAGGAGAGGGGCTACATGCACTGGATGTGAGAAATATGGCTGGAGGAGAAGACCAATATCCACACTGACTAAGAAGCAACTGATTGCTCAATGCTCAAACATCACTCAAAGGAAGTTACTGAAGAGAGATGGCAGCGCATGTACATGCTGCGGCTCAGCACTCTGTGAAGTGGTTCTTGTTAATAGGTATCCTACCAGTTTACTTGCTAGTGAGTGCCACGTATGCTTATGCAAACATAAAATACAGCCGGAAAGAACTGATAGACATCAGTTCTGTGCATGTTAGCCGTGCTTTTGACCACCATGACTTCCTGGTGGAGATCGTGAGGCCACCTCTCTGTGGATCACTGTCCCAGCTGGAAGGCGCTGGACGTGGCGCAGGGACAGGAAACAGAAGTGGGGCTGTAGAGCAGGTGTACGTAGGCTAGCACGAGACCCACACAGACCTCCACTGCCAATTCTCTTCATCGCAAACGTACAATCACTTCCCAACAAGTTGGAGGAGTTAACATTCACCATGTCTGTGCAGAAGAACATACAGGACTGCTGTGTCATAGTGTTCACAGAGACGTGGCACAACTCGACAATCCCAGAGGAGGCTATCTGGCTAACAGGCCGCGCTACACACCGCGCCGATAAGACAAGTGACTCCAGTAAGAGTAGAGGGGGTGGACTGTGTGTGTGTATACAAATAACAGCTGGTGCACAGACGCTAAGATCACTGACACTTACTGCTCCGCAGACCTGGAGTATTTGACTGTAAAGTGTCATTCCTTTTGATCACCACTTTTTGCATTCCTTCTCAAGCTAACACTGCTACAGCCCTTTGCTACTTACTAACTGCTATTAGCAAGCAAGAGAGTACCTACAGGGATGGGGTGTTTGTAATAGCAGGTGGTTTCATCCAAGCAAACTTAAAGACTGTGCTCCCTAAGATGTACCAACACGTCCAATATCTCACAAGAGGATAAAACATGCTTGACCATGTGTATAGTAACATCAAGCACAGTTTTAAGGCATCAGTTCCCTCATCTGGGCCAGTCTGACCAAATCTCCCTGTTTTTAACTCCGGCATATAGACCGCTCATTCACACGGTTAAACCAGCTGCTAGAGTGATACGAGTGTGGCCATGGGGAGCATCTGAGCAGCTTCAGGACTGTTTTGACTGTACTGACTGGTCCATATTCAAAGATGATGACATTGCCACCTACACCTCCACTGTGCTTTTCTATTGCCACCTACACCTCCACTGTGCTTTTCTATATAAAATATTACATGGACACTGTCACTACCACAAAACAAATTCATTTCTTTCCCAGCAACAAGCCATGGATGGCCAAAGACATCCTATCCCTGCTTCAGGCACATAGTCTTCAGGTTCGGTGACGCACAACAATATAGCGTTGCCAGGTCGGAACTGAAGAGGGGTATCAGTACGGGGTGGTGTTAGTTCCATTATTTTGAAGTACCCATTCTAATATATGGTAATGCTCTATCTGAGCAAGGAAATACTAATATTTGACATTAAACCCTAACCCCCTGTACATACCCCTTGAAATTTGCACCCCTAAAATGTGCTGTTTTCACATACGAAACTTCCTGGTAGCAACAAATAACCCAAAGTACAACTGATACAAGTACTTTGCTATTTTTCTTAGTGCTGACACTAAATTAACATTTTGACTTCATTATGTATTACAATTGCTGCTAATCATAATAAATATGATTAAAATCACACTAAATAATTAAGCTGTTATTGTTTTTAATAAATTCAATGATATGTAACCATGGTTTAACACTTTAAAGCAATAAAAATAGTTTGATAATAGGTTAAAATCTTGGATTATGCAAATTAGGCACTGTCCCAACGGCGGTTGGCAACCAGCGTAAAAGGTGCATTACCGCCACCTACTGCTCCGGAGCAGAGATTCAAATCGGCTCCAGATTTATATAGGCGGATGCTGCAAGTGAAACCATGTGCGTCATATGGTCATACGGTTAAGCCACCTCCCACCAAAAATCTGTGTTGAAACACAGAAATCCAGTCAAACTCCAAATTTTAAAAAAATAACACACACATGGTTGAACACATTTTAACATGTGATCAGCAAAGCATTTCTAACATGTATGTGTTTTGAAGCAAATCTCTGAATTTGCTTTACAGGCACTTTAATATTCCCATCATTAAATCATATATTAATTCAAAATTTTCAGCAATTCACATTAGTCTCCTCGTGGACCCAAGTGGGCCCAACCCTCCAGTTTGCGACCCACCGCTGTAATGTTTGACGGATGTTTGGACATCCTGTTTAAATGAGTTGCTCTTCTGTAATGACTTTATGGTGCAGTGTTGTCCAGAGCTGTTGTGTGTTGTTCTTTGCAGAGGAACTCGATGAAGTGCAAAGACATCAGGGTCTGCTCAGGGAGCTGCAGAAGCTGGCCGATGATGGTACGCACACATGTATGCCTTTGCGAACAGACACAGCTGGTGTGGGTTTCTTATGATCACGCTGCTGGAAAGCAGAGCGGCAGTTTTTCATGTGAGATAGATGTGCTGCTTGATGTGGTGACCTTTGCACTCTGTTGCAGAGAGGGAGTACGAGAAGGATGGGTATCGGTACAGTCTGGCTGATGACGAGAGTGACTTTGATCAGGGAGATGGGGAGGCGAACGAGGAGAGCCGAGTGACGAGGGACGAAAGTAACAACAAGGAGAAGGTAATAGAGGAGCCACGAATTGAGGATAGAAAGAGTACCGATGAAGAGGAGAGAGCGAAGGAGCTGGAGGAGCTTCTGGACGAAGAGATCACCAAGAATGGGAAGGAGGAGAGAAGCGATGACGAGCTCAAAGAACTTCTGAAAGAGCTGAAGAAGAAACGCTACGAGGCGGTGAAGGAGAGGCAGACCCAGAATGGCTTTGGAAAGGAGCAGAGGGAGGACGAGAAGGAAAAGGATGACAAAAAGGAGGAAACAAAGGAGGAGGGAGAAAGGACAGAGGACGTGGAGATGAAACAGTTCGAGGAAAGGAGGAAAAATGAGGTGGAGCTGATGGTGGAGAAGGAGAAGGTGGAGAGGGAGTTGAAGCAGCTGCTTAAAGAGGAGGAGAGCAAGAGCAAGCCGGAGCAGGAGCGAGAGAGGAAGGAGAAGCAAGAGGAGCTGGATGAACTCGAGAGGAAGATGAAACGGGTGCAGCAGGAAGAGGAGACAAAGGTGCAGAGCAGGGGGAAAGAAGCCAGCACAGAGGAGGGAGTAGGGGATAAGCATAATGAGAAGAAAGACGAGGATGGAAAAAAGGAGGTGGATGAGGTGGCAGAGAATGAAGTGGGGAAGAAGGAGGAAGCGGCAGAGGTGAAGGAGCCGCAGCAGAAGAGAGTGATGGAGAAAGCGAGTGACGAGGCCACGCGGCAGTTTGAGCGGGAGCGCTACAAGGATGAGGAGGAGGAGGAAGATCACGAGAACGAGGAAGAAGAGGATGAATATATCAGAGAGGATGAGGAGGGGCAGGAGGAGGAGGAAGACGACAACGAGGGCGACGCTGGAGAAGATGGAGAAGTAAGTCGCACTTCATTTTCTCTTTGTGTTATATACAGTATAAATATTCTCTGAGCTATTTTTTTTTTCTAAAGGAGCTGCTGGAAATTGAGGCGGAGCTCCGTAAAGTCGCTGCAGAGCTCAGGGAGCTTCGCAGAGGATAAGCCACGCCCACAGCACACGGTCCAAAAAAAACTTTTGACACATTCAGCTTACACATGTTTCATTAACAGCTTTTAAATCACTCAGAGGAATTTTCGTCATTGGTCATTTAAGGAAAAATGCAACATAAAGTTGGGTCCATAAGTATTTGGATGGGACAGCATTTTGTTTCTGCTGCAGCATATTAACACTAAAAATATGTGAGCTCAAAGTACAGACTTTTGGCTATAATTTTAAAGTATTTTCATTGAAAACGGGTGAATGGTGACAGTGTTTTTGTGTGTGCCCCCATTGTAAGACTTGGTACTCAGCTGTTTCATGGCCTGCTGTGTGTTACCGTATTCCTTCGTTTAAGCACACATGGGGTCTTTGTGGGGCCTCTGGGGAGTTCCTGGTGCTATTTCCAGCATCTGGGACCATTTCTTGATCAAAACACGCCAACCGGATTGTCCGGATTTGCGCCATTCACAGCAGTAGTTGGCATCAAAATATAATCTTCATGGACAGAAACCTTTTGCGGTGTTTTACCTCAGTTTCAGAAGATTTGGGACAGTTCTCCAGCTGAGTCGATATCGTAAATCTCCAGGGTTTCATTGCGCGCACCAAGCCTTGCTTCATTTGCTGTGTCAAAACGAGGTCCGCACACACATCCCAGAAAACCTGCGCTTAAAAGAATGATTTCTAAGTACCCTATGTTCAATAAAAACAATTTATTTAGCTCACAGGGAGCTTAAAGGAAGTAATACGGTATTCCTTATTTTGTTACATTTACAGGCAAATTTTAAAAAAGGCATTTGGAATCTGTTGCAGGTTAGTGCTGAATTTGAAGTACAAAGTGATGTCACTGCCAGTGAAGTCAGCCTTCATCAGGATGAAAAACCAAAACAAACCCATTAGAAAGAGAGCAAAAACATTTGGTGTGCCCAACTCAAACATCTGGCATATTCTTAAAAATAAACGATGCTTTGGCAAGCTCAGGAAAAGCAAATGCGCCAGAAGACCATGGATGACGTGGTGGGCGATTAGCAAGCTGGCCAGATCAAGAACACCCTCCATGAGGTAGGCATGTCTGTGATAAAAGTCCGCAATGAAGAAAATCCTTCACCAGAACACTGTTAGTAAATGGTAAATGTACTGCGTTTACAGAGTAATGTTTGATGATGTCTGGCTTAGTCACCCAACCTGAATCCTACTGCCCAAGTACAAGTACTGTAGGACCTGAAGAGAATACTGTTAAAGATACAGGGTTGGAAGAGGTCTACAGGGTCCAGACTTCAGACAGTCGATGAATGCAAAGGATCAGCAGTGGGTTACTAAAAATGACAATTCCATTTATGGTAGTTTGTGCAATTAAATTTAGTACCTTAACGGACAAGTTCACTTTTTTACAACCATATTCATACTAAACTTTATTAGCAATCAAGCCTCTGCGATGCTCTACTCACCTTTCGACAATCACATTTCGGTGTAACAAATTACAGTCATTTTTTTAAAAGTTGGTCCAAGTTTACATTTTTTTCAGTGTATATTAGAAAAAATACATCCAGCTGGCCATATTTCCTCTGACATTGTACCACTAATGTCCTAAAGTTAGCTCGTTTTTTCTTTCTTTCCTATTTTAAACATATAGTGGATTTTGTTTTAACGTCATGGACGGCTACCCCGTTCAACTCTCATTTATTCCTGAACTATTCATTCATTCATTTTCTACCGCTTATCCGGGTCGCGGTGGCAGCAGACCAAGGAGCTCAGCCCACACTTCCCTATCCTCAGCCAAGAACTGTAACTCTTCCTGGGGGATCCTGAGGCATTCCCAAGCCAGCTGGGAAATATAATCCTCCCAGTGTGTCCTGGGTCCACCTCATCGTGGTGGAGGGGTTTGTCGGCTCCAGTGATCCTGGGAGCTGTGTTGTCTGGAGCATTAGCTCCTGGTAGGGCCTCCCTTGGCAAATTGGTCCCAGGTGAGGAGACAGACAAAGGTCAATTCTAAAACCCTTAATGACTGACACAACAGTGGATGGAGTCACCTTGCCCGGAACAGGGAAACCGGGGCCTCCTCCTGGAGCCAGGCCTGGGGGGGGAGCTCGCAGGCGAGCGCCTGGTGGTCGGGTCTATAGCCATGGGGCTCGGTCGGGCTCAGCCCGAAAAAACAACATGGTGTCACCTCTATGTGGACTCACCACCCGCAAGGAAAGATTTAAGGGTTTGGTGCGCTGTTCTATGGGCAGTGGACAGGGGCAAAAGCCCACACGAACTGACACTCGGTTCCTGAACTAATTGTTTAAAAAAATGCGTTTCTTCGAAACAAATTGTCAAAGGTGAGTAGAGCAATCAGAGGCTTGATTTTAAAATGACTGTGGTTGTACAAAAGTCAACTTTATCCTTTAAAACATTGTCATTTCTACACCATTCACCCGAGTTTAATGTAAACACCCTCAAATTAAAGCTAAATGCACTTAAGTAATTATTTGTATCCAACTCCATTATGTTGCAGTAGATGGCTACAATAATCACTTTGTCAATGTCAGAATACTTATGGAACTATTTGAGATTGTTCCGTCTTAAGACTGTCCGAGGATGTGCTGTGGTTGTTTCCGTGTTGCTTATTTTCCCGAGCATCTGTAAAGGGGAACGCCAACATTTTACAACCTGGGCTCTTATTTTTAACTGTTTTAGGATTCATCTTTTCACTTGGGCCAAAAACAAACATGCTGTATTTACCGGACAATAAGTCGCACCGAAGTGGAAGTCCCACCTGTATTTTTGAAACGTGGTGCTACCACTTCATGCAACGAGAAGCAAAATAAATTTAATCAGCTCATTATTTATTTATAACGCAAAAGGAACACAAGCTAAGAAGCTAATTAATGTTATTGTACCAGGCACAAATCACGAAACTTTTTTTTTTTTTGGCCACTGAACCGATGATCATATGTGAGGTCAACATGCAGCGTAGTTAAACGTGTAAAACTCAATGCAATATTTATTTATTTGTAATGTAAACACTTGATAAGCTACGATCTAATTGATGTTATTGTACCAGACACAAAACACGAGTAAACTGCTTCTTTCGGCCACCGAACATGATCATACGTGAGGGAAACGTTTTTAAAAGATAGACTTACTGGTGTCACAAATTTTACCCCCCATCTTATTTTTACTCCCCAGGTTAAAAATGTCCTGCCGCGCACGCACAGCCGTGAATTGTACAAAATTTTCCCCCTCTGTGTAATCGTAAGATAAGCTAATTTCTTACAAATAGAAGACAATTTATTGCACACATAGATCCAAGAATATTTCTAAATGATATTTACACACAAGATACATCTTGCGTCCCTAACTAAACCAGAAAAACGTACGCTTACATAGAGGGGGTACATTTTGTACGGGCAGCAGCAACGACCAAAAATTCACAGCCGCCCATGCGCGGCAGGACATTTTTAACCTGGGGAGTAAAAATAATACGGGGGTAAAAATTGTATGTGACACCGGTACCAGGACTGACTACTTCTTCTTCTTCTAAGGTAGTCACAGGACTCTTAAGAGTTGTCCTTGTTGCCTCACACATTCCCAACAAGTGTTCTTCCAAGTAGTATAAAAAGTTATATTCCCTCTTTTTATTCAAGAGCGTGATCTTTCACTTTGAAAACATTATTTCTTCAGAACAAAGAACATTTTTTGTTCTGCTGCTGCTACTACTTAGTAGAAGAAGAAGAAGGCTGTATATTAGCCTCTGCTGTTTGGAAACATTACGGTTTGTCATTTATTATGATGAAGGACAAACACACACGGATCGGACAGCGGACTTGGTCTTATTTGAGGCCATGTACACAGCGAAGCCTCTGCTGTTTGCGAACACTATGGTTCGCCGTTTAATAATTATGACGATGGACAAACACGTGGATTGGACGAAAGCTATATGCCGGAATTGTTCATCTGTGGTCGGGTATGGAGCTGGTTATACGTCAAACATCTGAAATGAATGGCAGTGATCCAAGAAATAGGTGGGTGCAGTGCAAACCCAGCTCACTGTGGCATTTAACTGACCTCCAGCTTAATCATTCAGACGTGGCCAAAGCAATAATGAACGCCTTAAGTGTTTTTATAGCAGTGGATATACGGCCAGACTTGGTTTTAAACACATGCTGAAAGTAATTGAGCCACGTTACGAAGGTCCCCTTCTCTCTCATATAATTAAAACAGGTAATGTTGTGTTTCTCGTTTCCACCGTACTGAAAACGTAGCAAACTGTGTTTTCTTTCATATATAAGTCGCACCGAAGTATTAGTCGCAGGACCTTCCAAGCTTATATTATGCCCACACGTTAGCCAGCAAACACGATCGCACCAGTAACTCAGGCTTTTGGAGGCCGTTTGCACCGGTACCGCAGGCTAGCGAGTGCGACCGATCTACGGTCTGTAACGGTCTCCTACGTAGCCACAGGTACGTTGAGAAATTTTAAACATGTTGAAAACTTTGGACGCGGTCGCCGTTCATCAGCGAACACCGCCGAGTGCCACTGAAAACTGCCGAAGGCCAGCAGAGGCTGGCAATCACTGACGTGTGCATATTCGTTGGCCCAAACGTCATCGTGTGACTGCGCCTTTACCAGAATTTAATGGAAACATCCTTGGGTGATCACCTGCCCATCATAAAAAAAAAAATTCATGTTGATCTCTCAAAAACTGTAGACAGGAAACTGTTTACAGACAAATATACCAACAAACCCACGCCAATGAAAACATAACCTCCTTGGCGGAGGTAAAAATAGAGCCCAGGTTGAAAATTCCAGAGTTCCTCTTTAAACTCTTTGTGTCCATGTGCCTCTGAACATGTAAATGCTGTTTGGTTCCTAAACCGCCGTGGATGCAGATCATTCAGCACTTTTAGTCAATTCTTATTTGCAAATCACATGTAAAAATGAGTCATAAATACTAATAATCAAATGGACTCTGAAGGAGTTGTCATCGTCGACATTCTCAGTGGGTAAAAAAAAAGAAAGTTCCCTGCTGTAATTAGTCTGTGTTTCAATATCTGTTTGTGCAATAATTGATGTGTAAACTGTTCCTGCTGTTCTGACTGTTAATGTAACTATTGCTGATATTTCTACTCAGAAATAATTCATTATTTTTCTTAATTTCTTTGATGAGAAAATAGTGAGAAGGATGGAGTTTCATTTGGCTTGTGCACTGTTAAACCCAGACTGTTTTTTTTGAAGACCTCTGGTGACACTAAAACAGCCGATTGGTGCAGACGTAATGCACGCCTGTCTCGGATGTTCAGTTAGTCTCGTGCGTGGTTAAGTGAGTGCACGCAGGGCGTGACGTGCTTACAGATTACAAGGTCTAAAAGTGTCACTTCAGGTTTTCAGCCAGCTTTGCACTCTTATCTTAAGCCAAGGAGTCGAGGGACGAGCGAATCTCTAAAGCCATTTGTCGTCTTTTGGTCAGAGCCACACTGACAATAACACTGATTCCTGATCAGTTTCTACGGCTGCTGTTCCCATGTCACTCATGTAAATATCACAACATTGTCTGCAAGCCAAGGTCATAGCAAATATGAGACAGCAGCGCCCCCGGGAGGACACTGGTTAGAACTGTACATAATGATCGATTACCTTTGACTGCAATAAAACAATAGAGTACAGCACATGTGAATGCAATAATTAGCCAAATAAATTATTTCATGTACTTTAATAAGTAATCAAAGTGCATCATACAGTAAATGTCATAAATATTATCTCTTTTTCTGCACATTTATGTATTTAAATACAGGCAAAATAGCTGTTCAGCATGTGTACACATGGGGAATAATAACATGTGTAATGAGCTTCTATTCCAAAGATTAAGAAATATTTGATCACTTTAGCAGTAATTTTTAAAATAAATGAATGTACTGTAGTTTTTCTATAGATCTGCGAAATGTTTCCACGCAGTGTATCTTATAAACCAGCAAGGATGATGTGAGAAATGTTTGGGATGGGGTGAAACGGGCACGGAGGACTTGTTGACCATCAGGAAAAAAATTACAATCCCATTTGTAGTATTGGCCAATCAGAGTGCTGTATTTTGTGCCTGGTATACTTTTATGCTACCTGTCAATCAATAAATGGAAAGTGTATTAAATCGTGTCATGTCTCACTGGTTTGTTGACATGCGGATACGGCAGAATTCATTACCGTGTCGCCATCGTAGTTTCAATAATTATGAAACACTGAATCCTTTCTGAAGCAGTTTGGCTCATTCATTGTTTCATAATCATTCATTACCATGTTGCCATCGTAGAGTTTCATGCATTACGAAACAGTGAATCCTTTCTGAAGCAGTTTGGCTCATTCATTGTTTCAAAACAATTCATTAACATGTTGCCATTGTTTCGAGCATTACGAAACACTGAATCCTTTCTGAAGCAGTTTGGCTCATTCATTGTTTCAAAACAATTCATTAACATGTTGCCATTGTTTCGAGCATTACGAAACAGTGAATCCTTTCTGAAGCAGTTTGGCTCATTCAGTGTTTCATAATCATTCATTACCATGTTGTCATCGTAGTGTTTCATGCAGTACGAAACTGAATCCTTTCTGAAGCAGTTTGGCTCATTCAATTCACTTTATTTATATAGCGCCAAATCACAACATAGTCGCCCCAAGGCGCTTCACAAGGGTAAGGTCTAACCTTACCCACCCCCTGAGCAAGCACAATTGCAACAGTGGTAAGGAAAAACTCCCTGGATGTTTTATAAGTATAGGAAGAAACCTCAAGCAGACCAGACTCAGAGGGGGGACCATCTGCTATGGCCATACTATCAGTGAGGCAGTAATTCAAAAATACAAGCACAAAGTCCAACAAGAGATATAACACATGTACAGAAAGTCCAAAACATATATATAAACACACAATCTTCCACGCCGTCAACGTCGGCTCTGGTGCCGTGTGTTGAAGTCCTGCAGATGATGAGGGTGAGGAGTCCAG
>OMMV01235695.1:0-15194 GCA_900302635.1 Chatrabus melanurus
GGAGTGGATGATTGTGTGTTTATATATATGTTTTGGACTCTCTGTACATGTGTTATATCTCTTGTTGGACTTTGTGCTTGTAATTTTGAATTTCTGTTTCATTGATAGCTTGGCCATAGCAGATGGTCCCCCCTCTGAGACTGGTCTGCTTGAGGTTTCTTCCTATACTTAAAACATTTAGGGAGTTTTTCCTTACCACTGTTGCTATTGTGCTTGCTCAGGGGGTGGGTAAGGTTAGACCTTACCCTTGTGAAGCGCCTTGGGGCGACTATGTTGTGATTTGGCGCTATATAAATAAAGTGAATTGAATTGAATTGAATTGAAAACTGCAGAACTGTTGTGGCAGGAAAGTAACCGTATCCCTAAATACTTGTCGGTAACAGTCACTTGGTTTGTAGTCATTTTCACTTTATTAAATCAGCCACAAATCACAGATGAGACTATTTGCTAGGCCACCAGACCTAGGCTGAAAGTATCGAACTATTAGAGACGTTCACTGATCTTGGCAGTGACATTCATGTCTCTGGGTCCTCAGCCTTTGAGATCGAGAGGTGCCTGGGAAGAGCTTATCGAGGTCATGAGGTCGCTGGACAGAGGTGTTCGGTGATGCCGATATCTTTGCAGAAGGACGAAAGTCCAAGTCTTTAGGGTGCTGGTGCTTCCTGTCTTAATGTATGGTTGTGAGACTTGGACACTAACCAGTGATCTAAGGTGACAACTGGATGTCTTTGGCATTAGCTCTCTGGGTGTGATCCAGCACACGGGTGCCTCAGTGTTGAGGACCCCAGCGGTTGGAGAAGGCCAAGGGACGCCCATGTGTCACCTGGTTGCAGCAGATAGATGGTTACTTTAGAGAGGTGAAGATGGACCGGTTGTCTGCGTCGGTAGTTGCCATCCAGGACCCAAGGCAGACCTGTCACGTGGTGAATGCGGCATCGCACAGTCATGTCTGACCTGACCTGACTATTTGCTAGTGATCAACAAGAATGTTTGACATTTGCGAGAAAAAGATGGAGCAATTAAATCAGGACGTTTGACATTTTTAGCCACAATTTTTTTTTTTCCTTTATAGCACCATGTCTTGATTCACTGCACTTTTACAGGAACGTCAGGTTAGAACCCTTGCTTTTGAGTCAAAAAATGCTTTACGTTATAAGTAGGTGTATCTTTTCTTTTGCTTTTTAGTGTGATTGCTGAAGAGCACCAAATTACATTAATGGAGTCCTCCGTCTTTATTCTTCTTTTTCTTCTGTTTGCTATTCTGAAACTATGAATCACAAAAGCTTTGCCGTAATTGAGCCTAGAAGAGCATCTTTTTCTCAGCTTCTCCTGCATTGCTTTTCGTCTTGCTAACTTTTAGACTTTTGCAATAAATAGGTTTTAGCAATTTTAAAATTGCATTTAAGTCTACGGGACAAGTTCTCTTGAACAACTTCCAGATGGGATGCACGATATTGGATTTTGGCTGATATTTGATATGCCGATATTTTCAAACCCATTTTGGCCGATACTGATGCCGATACCGATATGTAAACATTGGGTTTTTGTTTTCTTTAATTCCATCGAAGAGCACCAACTCTCTCCTGTCCTGAACCCATTACACTTATAGTGATGGCCAACTTGTTGGAGATAAAAACACAAAATATGACAAACAACATTTGATTCTACCCTAAATGTATCATTTACAAATCATACATTTGTGATTACTCGGCCCTGCGATAGACTGGTGACCTGTCCAGGGTGTACCCTGCCACTCACCCAGTGACCGCTGGGGCAGGCTCCAGCAAACCGTGGCCCTTAACTGGAATAAGCGGGCTTAGAAAATGAATGAATGAACGTTTCAGTCAGACAACTCACGTTAAGAATCTTTATTTGAGCAACAGCACATTGTTCGAGTTTGGCGTTTGGGCTCTGACCACATCACTCCTTGCAGATCAAGCTTTGCAATATTGGGGAGTGATGATTAGGATCCTAATTATACATCCCTGTCGGAGCCTACAGGTGGAAGCTGGGGTGGAGGAGGGGTTGAGCACGAAGCGATGCCGCTGGCGTTGGCAGCGTTTGTAGGGCAGGGGGGAAGAGCAGGGAGGTTGTCTTAAACAGCCCGCCTATTTGCAGGATGTGATTCGTGATTGGTAGTTATGTAAGAGTGAAGCATGACGAGTTAAAGTACATGGAATCAGCTCGAGTTGTCTGCCAGAACTAGCTCACCAGTTCGCTCCATTTGTGATTACATGATTGCAGTTTACAAATTCACTCATGTAAAGCAAAGAAATTATTTAAAGTTTGATGAGCTGTAAATTATATGCTGGTGCCATATTTCATTTTTAAGTTAAACAGTAACAGTAAAATTAAAAACCATATTCCATTTTCTGTGAGTCACAAACAGCACTGCAACAACCCAATGACAGACAGTCAGCTGTCCACTGCATAAAATAAAAGGCATGTCGCATTTTTAAGTCATACATCTTTTCAAATAAAACTGAAAATCTTCTGGGACTTGAACACGTTTGCTTCCTTGAGGTAATCCTGACAAAAGAGTTGATATTGGAGCCAAAACCTCATTGGTCAGGACAGGTCTGTGAGCAGCATCGGTGCTGCATGTCTCTGCATCCACCACACTACAGAACCACTTTGGTTTCTGGATGGCAACCACCCAGGCAGACAACAGGTCCATCCCCACCTCCTGAATGTAACCATCTATCAGGTGAAATGTGGGCGTGTCCTTGGCCTTTTCCAGGTGCTGTGGTCCTCAACATCATGACCAGAGAAACGCACCACATGACCAAAATGTCATAACTAATGTTCCCTCGCAATGAAAGTCATACTCCTCATCATTGTTCGCATAAAATAAAACTAGAAAATAACTCAAACTTATTTCTTTGGGACCCACAAGGCTAGAAAGAAAACTTCGGATGACTGTGGGTTGTACTTGAAGCTGTACAAACTTAAAAATCCAACTGTATGTGTTGTTTTTCTGTGATCCACAAAAGGCACTGTGACAGTCAGCTCTCCACTGCACAAAATATATTTAATCGTTAGCATGAACTTCAGCCACTGCCATCATCGTCAGCTGAATGAGGTCGGCAAACAACTTCAGCTTTTATTTTTTTTAATAGTCAGCATGCACACACACACACACACACACAGAGAGACATACAGACACACACTGGAATTCACCAGATGCTAAAATTAGCCCGTTAGCATCGCGTTATGTATGTGTGTGAGGTCTAAAAGATGATGTCGTTTTCAAGACACGTGAACGATTAAATCCATCGTGAATCGTTGCTTTAAGTTGCTCCCCTCGCTCAGGTCGGCAACCACGGTCTCAAACGAAACTTAATAAAACGTTTCCGCTGGCCAACTGCATTAAAATCCCCAAATAATCCACATTTCCCATAATGCATTTCCGGTTCCCTGGCGAATAACAACGCAGTTTGTCGGTCATGTGTCTTGAAAACAATGACAAGCCGCTGACGTCACACACAGTCTTGAAGGCAGAATCACACATGCTGCTGTTTGAACATGTCACATTATTGGACAGTTTTATCAGTGTAAATTTTCAAATCTGCAGATACAGATAATTAACTTTTTAAGCTTTAATCGCCCAATACAGATATTTTCCTGCACCACTAATTCATTCCTATATGGAAGAAAGTCCTATATAGGCCCTGAAGTCTGTTGGTGTAGGTGCTTGTCCCCGGATTCCATAGCTTGAATGTATGACTCCCCCGGGACCGGATGCCAGTCCGTCTTAGGTTACTTCTCCAGCCAAGGCTGGTACCCATTTACAGCTGGGTGGACTGGGACAACGCAGTTGTAGTGTTTTGTGAAAGGACAGAGACAGGCGTGACCAGGAATCCAACTCTGGTCTCAATATTGGCATCCCAATTCCTATCCCAATGAGCTGCCTGCTCTGCACCCCATTTACACCTTGCATTAAAATGCATTTTTGGTGATCAGCTTGCCATCTGATGGTGCTTTTTTTTAAACCTCTTCTTCAGCTGTGTGTAACACTGACTGCAGTTTCCCACGAATAAAATCAAAAGTGCACGGGTTTGTGAAGGTCCCCGTCCTCCCACACCAATTTTTACTGCATTCCTGCATCCACATCGTCCTCTGGACAACCCGGTAGACATCCAATCTTAATTGAATTTCAGTGTTGCCAGATGTGTACCTGGATACACTTCTGCTACCTATAACATTGAACACATGCATGTACTACTTTCAACATGGTTTGATTGCATGAACGTTTAACCGTCCTAAAGCACAGACATACTGACAAAATGTTTGCAGGCGGTAAGCAAAAGGTTTGAAAAGTTGAAAATCATGTTTACATCCATGACATCATGTCCTGGTGTCCTGTGCTCTCATGCAATTGCCGTAGAGAGATGGTGCATACAGAGAGTAGATTAACATTTATTAATACCACCCTGAAAAGTTAGCTTTTAATGAGCACGAGTCTGTGATCTCGTGCTTTCAACAAGGCAATGGCTGTGCCTTGAAACAATGCTTTCTTCCCAGTGCTTTGTGGTGAAATATATTAGCTCTAGGGAGGGTGGCTGCTGTAATATGCAGTCACTTTCCAAAGCTACAGGATTTATTCAGTTGGGGAAAAAGCCAACACAAAAAAATGACATGAAAACACTACACAACCAGTGTACCAACCAAAAAAAAAAAAAAAGAATTGGCATAGTGTGCTAGTCCTTGTATATATGTGTGTTTTTGTGGGTATTGTGTCTTATCTCAGGAAGTAGTGTGTGTACAGTCTTGAGCTTGGTGTCAAATTATTTGTGAGAAATATTTTCTGTTGGCTCCAATGGAACACTTTGCAGCTGAAGTACTGCCATTGTATTGTCCTAAACACACACACACACACACACACACACACCATATTTTCCCGAGTAGCCTATAAGGAGGGAGGTCCTGTGACTTATATTCCAAAGTGACTTATATGTCAATAGGGGTGTAACGGTACACAAAAATTACGATTTGGTACATTTTCAGTACAGGTGAAACAAGAAACACACCATTAAAGATATTTAGCCTATTTTATATAGAGATGGGCCCAATCTGATCCTATATCGGTATCGGGTCCGATATTAACATCATTCACTCATTGGATATCGGACTGACAGGGCAGATCTACTTGCTGATCCATCTGGACAACTGGACAACTACTGCAGAAGTGGTGAGGGAGACAGCCAGGAAGGTACTAGGTGTGTACAGAGGAAGGATGACAAGGAGACTTGGTGGTGGAATGAGGAAGTAGGGGTGGGCGGTATAAACGGTAGACGATATAAACGATTAAATTTGCCCAGCAGTAGGGATTTTGATTATACTGGCCAACCACGATAGCTGGTAGTATAACGGCTCATAGTTGAACCGTGATCCATACGGGACCCCCCCCCACACACACACACAGTTCAGCACCCATGTGAACTGCGGATTAATTGCAAAGTTTACATAATAGTGTGATTTCGTGTCATGGTGACTTCTTTGTAAAGTGATAACTGCGTTAATTTCGATTCAGTTGCTGTGAAATCACAGTGTGAGTGGAGGAGCTGCAGCTGCGCGTTCACGTGAAGTCGCAAACGCAGCCTGTTAAAAACAGCCTCGTGCTCCGCTAGAGACAGCGTGCTGCAGGCTCAGTGCACTTCTGGGTCCAAACAGGGAAGGAATCTCTCAAAAACATCAGGAGTTGAGGACGAAGTGTCCGTCGCCTCTTCCTATGCAGTCGTGAGCTCACTGAACTGAGCGTCGCGCTCAAAACGCGAGTACACGCGAGGTGGCTGAAAGTCCAGTGCTCCGGAAAATAACGAGTATTCACAACTTTTTCCAAGCGTCTGCTCGGTAGGAACACTCATCTGAAGAATGTTTTGGACTATAGAGTAAAGTTTCTTTTTCTTTTTTTTTTTTACATTATGTTGTTATGGAGAAACAAATCTACTGTTACACTGCTTGGAAGTTACTTGAAAGGTTTAGTATTTTTCTTCTATAATTGCATTTTTACACAATAAATGTTTTAAAATTGCAATCTATGCCATTTGAAATTTCTTAACAGTTAAGAATACAACTTCATGCTGCAAAGCATTTGCTATGGGAGGATGTTACCCATTCAGAAACAGTTGTGTTGAAATTTATATACCGAAGAATATATCGCAACATGAATTTTAGGCCATACTGTCCAGCACTACAAGGAAGTACAGGAAAATATAAGGAGGAAGAGGTTGGCAAAAACACAAACACAGTTGAGTCCACAGCAACTGGTGGCCACCAGCTAGCCTAGCAGAGGCTATCGCTAGCAGGGGCCGTCTGCACCTGGCATTCACACCCCAGAGGTTGCGGCTTGGATTTATCACACGTCAAAAGGAGAGAATCATTGTATAACGGAATGCGACAAAACAATCATTTTTATCATGATTACGTTATTTTCGTAATCGTTGGAGGCCAAAATCGTAATGAAATCAAAATTTGATGAATAGCCCAACCCGATTTTTTTTGCTGCGTATTAACAGGGTCTGCGTCTGCATTGCATCTGCTTAACTTGCAGTAGCGTTAACGGATGGCAAATGCAACATATATGTATAGGCTGTGATGTGATTACCACTTTAAAATTGCATTTTATTAGAAATGAGACCACACAAAGCAACTGCTCGTTCTGATTGTCACAAATTTCAAAATGCCGCAGTTAATTATATTTTCAATTATTTATGTCCTATATGTAGTTTTCAATTAATTGTTGCCTTGTTATACTGTTATAATTAACTGCTGTTCATATTGTTGCTGCTTTTCCTCACGTGTATTTTAATCTGTATGGTTCATTGCAGCGTTTTGCAACCTGAAGATGACTATACTTTGGCATGCTGTACAACATCCCCATCCTTGGCCACTTCATGCTTGTCTTGGACATAATGTACAATCCTGCCACATCCACCCCATTATGTATAAGTGTGAACCCTCAGCACATGAATAGTTAAGTTGTTGCCAAGACAGGCAATACAGCAAATTACCGTCACAATTTAATTATGCATGCCAGAGCACAGAAGTGTTTACAGATGAATGGCTGCCGTGGACCATCACGCTGAGCGGATTAGTTTTGTGAGAGATTTGTTGTGGATTAGTTAAAAGGATTATTACCAGTTGTGGAGCACCAGCGGACTACAAATGGAGGGTTTTTGATATATTTAGAATGTGAATGAATGGAATGAGTACTTAGTGCATCTTATAGGGAAGAAGATCTGCTAAAGAATACAGATTTGAATGAAAATATGTTGTGCTACTTTGTTTATGTGGTACTGTATTCACAATGGGGGCGACACGGTGGTTTCGTGGTTAGCACTGTTGCCTCACAGCTAGAAGGTCCCAGGTTCGCTTCCGACCTGGTCCTTTCTGTGTGGAGTTTGCATGTTCTCCCCGTGTTTGAGTGGGTTCCCTCCGGATGCTCCGGCTTCCTCCCACTTCCAAAGACATGCAGGTTTGGTGAACTGGTGACTCTAAATTAAGTGGCCCTGCGATGGACTGGCGGCCTGTCCAGGGTGTACCCCGCCTCTCGCCCAGTGACTCCTGGGATAGGCTCCAGGCTCCATGTCCCTTAATTGGAATAAGCGGGATTAGAAAATGAATGAATGAATATATTCACAATGTAATAGATTGGTGTTGCATCATTACCATTTTCTACCAGTGTAAGTGATTTAACATCCAACTACATTGATTTAAAAATTTGTGAATTGATTTTAATCGATTAACAGTTAGATTCACAAGTGTTATTTTTTAATTTAAAAATAAAAACTCATCTTTCCTGACCTGTGCCAATAGTCTTGGTGATTGATTTTAGTGTATTTAGTAGAGCTGCACTTGAAAGTATTAGACTTCATTTAAATCAGACCAAATTGTGAGCGCAGTGTGAGATTTCATGATGTATGGAATTATTGCATAAGGAAACCAAACCACTGTTGTGGTCAACTGTTGTTGACCTGGATCGTAACATGCCTGCAACCTACTGCGAATGCATTTAGGCCCAATTCACCCCTGAAAGCTTAATCCAAGCTTTGGAGCTTGGATTAAGCTCTAAACCAAGTTTGTTTTTTTGTTGTTTGTTTGTTTTTGTTTAGTTTGTTCTTTTTTTCAGTTTGGCTTGGTTTCACTGTCATGCGCTGATGCCGTGTGTCACCACATCTACCACACCATGGAACCGCCCCGGGTCCTGGATGGCAACCACCCAGGCAGACAACCGGTCCGTCCCCACCTCTCGAAAGTAGCCATCTGTCACAGTCAGCTGGGGCCGTCGACACTGAGGCACCTACGCGCTGGATCATGCGCAGAGAAACGCGCCACATGGCAAAATGTTGTAGCTGGCGCTCCCTCACAATGCAGATGATAAGCCTCATCTGAGTCTCCCAAAGTAACTGCTTGTTTGTCATTCCAGCGGTACCCAAGGATCCTTCGAAGAGACCTAGTACCAAAGACATTCATTGCCTTCGGTCACTGGTTAGCGTCCAAATCTCACGACCATACAGCAAGACAGGAAGCAACAGGATCCTAAAGACTTGGACCTTCGTTCTCTTGCAAACCTACAGTTTACTCGCATTTTGTGCCTCGTATAATAACATTAATTAGCTCCTTAGCCTTTGAGCGCTCAAGCTAGTATCTCACGGAGCGGAGAATGCAGAAGAACGTAGCGATTTTTGGATGAGCCGCTTTTCTGAATTAGGGCTCACCTCTGTCATGAGCGGCAGTTTTCTGCCCGACGTGCTGCTGCCCTTGCGGTAAGAATCGCTTTGTCTGGCTGCCGCTGCAGCTTTTGCTTGTGTTCACTACGTGGCGAACCAAAAATAACTTTAGCGACACGTTTTACAACCATTTGCAAATGCTTACAACTGTTGGCAGAAAAATATATTTAGATTTTGAACATGTCCAAAATTTCGTGCCGACAACAAAAAGTGTTTGCGACCCTAAAAACTGTTTGAGAACTGTTTTGCAGCCTTTTACGAACCCTGACGAAACCCAAAAAATCATAACGTTCGTCAGCATTCGCCGCTCCCTGAGATACGGGCTTCATGCGGTGTTTGCGTTATCAATAAATAATCCACCAATTAGATTCATTTTGCTTCTTGTTGCATGAAGCAATAGCACCACGTTTCAACAATAAATGCGACTTAAAGACCGGTGCAACTTATATGTGTTTTTTTCCTTTTCATGACAGATGCGACTAATGCTCCGGTGCGACTTAAAAGCCGAAAAATACGGTACATTATTTGGTGCTTCATGTTTCATTTTAGGTGTGAGGAAGGTTAAAGTCCCTCAAGGGTTCCACAGACACTGTGGAACATGTGGTGGAAGATGAAAATGAGAAAGGGGAGGGCAAATCTGATAAGGGCCGGAGCAGAGAAATGAGGTGATGTTGAACAGATTAAAGATAAATATAAGAGGCGGGGGGAGGAAGAGGAGCAGAGTCACGGGGCGAGAGAGAAGAGAAGCAAGTGAAGAAGAGTTTAGTATGCCAGAGACAGCAGAGTGGCGTCTGTGGTAAAGCCACATCCTCGGTGAGATGAATAGATCCATTTAGAGGGTCCGGACGTGTACATGCACACGCACACACACACACACATTATGTTTTTGTCACTTTGAGGGGCATTACACTGACTTAACATTTCTGGATGTCCAATTAATGATTCTTTTCATTGTCACTTAAATCTCTCAGTTATTGTTTTTACAGGTAATTGAGTAATCATCATGTTCATAAAATGGCAGAAATAAATATTTTATACTCAAGGAGATTTATTCAAATTACCATTAGTTTACACAACATACGGTACAAAACCAAACGATATATACAGTTGTATCCAAAGGTTTGAGCAACCTTGGACAAAAGATATACTATGCTGGTAACAGCTTGGACAGCAAAAATGTAGATGAGTGGGCGAATGAGTGAGTTAGTCCATCCCAGCCAGTTTTGTGTGGACAATAACTCAAAAACAATAAATGCTATCATCTTGTAACTCACTAAGTAAAAAGAACATACAATAAGGACAAATCCTGTTGCATCTGGTGAACTCTGAAGCACCACATTGATTGAAAGAGCAACTTTGTTTTGCCTATGTAATATCTCATAGACGTGTCTGCCACCTGCTGGATGGTTAGTGGATGCTGGATAAATTATTGCAATTTACAAACAGCTGTGGTTGACCTCACACGTCTGCCTGCTGAGCACTGGACACGTCATGTGCTAGTCACTGTGCTCCGCCCAGCTAACAAGCGAGCAGCCGTGGGGAGAAACATGATGCCCACTACGTGAGCAAATATGGGACAAAATAATCAACAGAATGGGAAAGTAAAACTTGAATTAAAGAATGGATAGAATGTGTGGCTGGGAATGGTGCTAAAACTTTTCGTGGGTACTGCAAAACGTGATGGCAAACTCTCCCAAATGTTTCAAAACCTTTGAAACACAGTGTTTTAGAATGTTGTTCAGGAGTCCACATTAAAAGGAAGACATCTGGCGCTGTGCTAAATGGGGCCTCAGTATGTCCCCACCTATTTTGAAGCAAACGTTTCCAAACTTTCCCTTTTTATTTGCCCCCTTTGTTGTTGAAATATGTTAAAGCACAAGAGAATTAACTGGGATCAAACTGTTTTTGAATTTCATATTTAAAGGCTAAAGTCAGCGCAAGGTCACTCATTTTATTTTATTTTATTATTTTTATTTGTTTTATCTTTTATTTTATAAAAATAGGAATTCTTGATCTAAAAGGTTCAAAACTAATGCTATGTAGTCTCAAAGTGAAGATACGTGATGTAAAATATCCTAAACATGAGCTAAATTCAATCTAAAACAAAATGGTTTGCATAAATAGCAGCAAGCTTTAATATGAATCAACCAAATCATCACTTTTACAGCCGGATGGCTTCAGACAAGTCAGGGGAAGATTTCCAAGTCACTCAAAATCCCGTCTGTTTCAGTCATGACGGTGTTCTTATTTTACACGACGGCCGTAAGGCCAGAAGGTGGATTACAGAATTACACTCTGTCCATCCATGTGTCCGTCCCTCCGTCCATCACTCTTTCTTGTGATTATGTGAACAAAATTTGACTGATTTCCACGATTCATGAGATTTTGATCAAACTTAAGCAGGTACATCGGGATTGTTGATGGGGAAAAAGCCATTTGATTTTGGTCACTGATCAAGGTCAAAGGTCACAGTCAAATTTCTGATCACATGCTAATATATGCTGCATTGTCACTCTATTTACTGTCTATTTACTGTCTATTACTGTATATCTTCAGTGTGTCATTTGAATGGAACAGACTAATAAATTAGTTAACACATTTAGTGTTAACATTCACTTTTATGTGACTCAGACAACACAGGGACAAGGCAAACTATTTGTTGATCAGTATACGCTTGGATCATCTCTCTAGCTATGTTGGTTGCGAAGATATCATGTGAAAGGTGTTTTGTTTTACTATTTGACTTCATATTATGACTTCTTTGTGACATCATTGTGAAGTCACTTACAGCAATCCAAAATTTCCATAACTAATGAAGCATATGTTTCTGTCACTGTGTGACAGCCCTTTTTGGAAGTGTGAGGTCTTCTTCTGCACGCATAACAGACACGTTTACAGCGACAGGACATACCACTGCTTCCTCCCGCTGGCGGTTAATATTACTGCACCGCTTCCCAAAATAGACGGATTGGCTGTCCACACACAGACACGACTGCAGCGTTTCCAGATTGCTCCACTCTGGAGAGCGGATTTGAAACGCTCCGTTTTGGGGTGGGGAGAACAGCGGATTAGTGTGGATGAAAGGCCAAAGCGGATAGATACTTAGCCATTTTCCTGTGAAAACGGAGTAGTGTGGACAAGGCCTAAGAGAGGTAGCACCAGTACCCTAAAGACTTGGACTTTCATTCTCCTGCAAAGATATCGGCATCAACAAACACATCTGTCCAGCGACCTCATGACCCCATGACCTCTTCCTTGGCGTTTCTCGATCTCAAAGGCCGAGGACCCAGAGACATGAATGTCACTACTATATACGACTTCATAGTCTGACTTCTTTGTGACTTCATCGTGAAGTCACTTATACCGTTCGATCACAAATATTTTACTGATTAATATGAGCTTTTGATCAAACTTCTAGCCACATCAGTAGTGGAGATATTATGGTAATCATGTTTTTGGGGCTATGTTTTGCTTGACCTTCACCTTTGACCAAGCTATTCTAAAAGTTAATCACCTGGAGACACTAACTCAAGTAATATTCCCACCAAGCTTGGTGAAAATCTGTCCAACTGTTTTTTATTTTTTTAGTTATTTAGTTATTTTGTATTTCTCTCTCTCTCTCTCTCTCTCTCTCTCACTCTCACTTCTCACTCACTCACTCACTCACTCTCTCACACACACACACACACACACACACACACAGGACTGATTACAGTGCCCTGCTCAGGGCAATAAGACTACAGAGAAGCTTCTCTCTGAATGTCTTCAATGCAAAAACTGGATTTATTCTGAGGAAAATCACTAAAATAAAATAACAACACATATGAAAATCGTCTGGTCGTGCATAAAACGAATGCTTGCTGATTTGCACGACATTTACTAAAGCTAAATGAGCGTGAGCTGATTGTCCTTCATTGTGACTGTGAGGAGGAACAGAAAAACATTGGTGATGCGTTTATGCCTCATTTGAACTGATACAGGCTGGTTACAGTGTATGCTTTCAGTTAAAGAATTTTTTTTTCCTTTTTTTAGCCAGTGTGACTCTTTTTATGTGCAGGCACATCATTCAATGACAGCCAAATGTATTTATATGGACTGGAATTCCGCTGGCTTTCTGCATTGTTGTTTTAATGTTTCAGTGTATCTTGATGAAGATTTAGCCGTGACTCCCCCAGGTGCTAAATCACACATTAGGCAGCGCGGAGTACATGATTAGTTAAAAGGAGCGTAAGAACATCAGGGTGTAATTCATCAGACCTGCTCCCAGGCTTCATGCTCCAACCCCACAGCCTAAATGAAGACATGCAACGGATCATCTGGTGTGGAAGAAATTACCATCCATTTAAGAAACAGCAGACTTCAACACTGTAGGCATTGTGTCGTTTTACCACTACAATAAAGAGTACTGAGCCGAAACGTTAAACAAGACAACGCCTGCTCCTCTCAGTAATTGTCTGGACTTTTACTGGGGATAATAATTCATCGCTGATTGATTAGGCACTGCTTTGTTGTTCAAAAATCAAGACGCGATGCACAGTAAGTCAGTGCAAAGATGGTGTGTTTCTGCAGAGCATGTGATGCAGGTGCAACGTGGGTGGATTTGCATATTACAGTTAGTTTGATTTCCTGCTCCCACACAAAAATCTGAAAATGAAACACCAAACCTTCTTAATTAGATTTTAGGAAAACGCAGTATTCTGTGGTATTTGTCTTATCAAGCATTTTTTACATCACCAATCAAAGGGGTGAAACACCACATTAAAGCTGCACGTGCATCTGGCTGTTTGGCACCGTAATGGGCGTAACATGACATGGCGCACCTCCACCAATTGCCTCAGTGCAGCTTCCACCTGGCCGTGTTTGGCGCCAAGTCCCCCCTGAGCAGGCATACTACTCGACACTCGACAAAAGTCAGGAAAGGCCTTTTTTTTTTTTTTTTTGGTGCTCGGTGGATTCCCAGCCACCTCGGCCCCACCCGCGCTCAGCTCAGGATGGCACGAGGTGCGGCATACACTCCCATCATAAACTCCAAAAAATATGCTTTAATAAAACACCCGAACCAAGGTTAGCCCATTAGCTGTAAGTTCGATAACTCTGAGATGGGGGCGTGTTTGGGCTTCATTCGTCCTGCCCACGTCACGCAGGGTATCGCCAACGCTCCACCTCTTAACCCATTTATGGTTTAGCTGGGACGGGATGGGCGTTCCATCAAATATTATACTGACCGCGCACTCATGCAGCCGCCCACCCCCTTTTTTCAAGTAGAACTCCCTGGGCGTTCCAACGTGTGAGTACGGTATATAAGCCGCATCGAAGTTTAAGTCGCACCTTTTCTGTATGTGGAACTCACTTTTTAACACAGCGTTTCCCTCGGGTCGAGTTTAACATCAGACAGGAACGCAGCACCGCATGTGCACACCACAGCATGTGCTGTTACTTAACTTAAGGACTTTTAAATTCCAAAAATAAGCAAGTTGGACAAAAACATGCATAGGACAACATATTGGATGTTCTTTGACACAGTTTGGGAATCGTCAGGTGGACACGGATGGAGATGTGAACAGTGGATTTTTGCAGCAAGCCTTCAGCCTGTGGTGAATATCAAAAGGACTTTTAAAATCTAAAAATAAGCAAGATGGACAAATAAACATGCGTTGGACAACATATTGGATGGTATTTGATGCAGAGGAACACAGATTGCTGCCCCACAGTGCTGGAAACACTACAATAAAAACGTGAGTACATTTGATTTTTTTAAATTTTTTTATCAGCTCTTTGATTTGGGATTTTTGTGCATTGTTGTTGTATACTTTTATTATTGGTTTTTATTCTTTTGTTATTGGAGTTTATTTTGTTTAGTGTATTGATTCCTGAGAAAGCCCTATATCAATAGTTATTATCAGAGTTAGCATTAGGAATTTGAGGCGATGAGTCCTGGGACACACCAAGTAAGAAAAAATTGAGTCCCAAGCCTCAAAGCTGAGTCCCATGGTGAGGCAGCATAGCGGCCTTGCATGAGCACCGCAGGTGCAACGCCATTCTAAGGGGGTCTGGGGGCATGCTCCCCTTGAAACATTTAAAAATGGTGCATTCTGGTATTTTTTCAACATAAATTTGTGCTCATCTAAAGCTGCCATTTTTATATTAAAATTGTGAAAGAAAAGTGTAAAGTGTTTAGGAGGTGGAAACTTTTTTTAAAAAAGTTCATAAAATGCTGCTTTCTGGTGAGTTTTGGCAGTTTAAATGACACCAAATTAAAGTGAACTTTGTTGTTGTTCTTGTTTTCTTATTCTTCATAGGTTTTTTTCACAATAAATGAAGAGTTAAGTGTAAAAAAGAATAATATTGATTGAATGTTTTAGGTGTTAAAATATATTATTATTATTATTATTATTAACAACAGTATTGTTATAATGTGCAAAAAAGTCTAAAATATCTTCAAAAGTGGATTATTACTCTGAG
>OMMV01235708.1:4820-18761 GCA_900302635.1 Chatrabus melanurus
GGACACATATAAACACTTTCTAGTGTTAATTTAACACTGAAACGAGTGGACACATACAGACGCATTCTAGTGTTAATTTAACACTGAAAAGAGTGGACACCTATAGACACTTTGTAGTGGTAATTTAACACTGGCCACTTTACTGTGAACTGTATGTCCAACATCCATGCACAGTTTCCTATTAAGAAAGGTATACACCTTTCTTAATAGGAAACTGTGCATGGATGTACCTTTGAACAGTCATTCCTTTGCTGTTGTCTACAGTGTCAGATTGAGGAAAGATACATCATTGAATATATTTTGCAAATTGTTTCCAGACAGTGACATTAATACTTATTTGATTGTCATGGACGGGTAAAATGTTCTTTTGCTCTGTGCTGGACATGTGAAAGTCATCTCCTACAGGTACAGTTAGATTAAAACGGCTCACAAGTGGACAAAATGATCTGCTTGTGTCACGCAGTGTGAAAAAAAGTCCTGACAAAATAAATAAATAGGAAAAAAAACACTACAACTCAACTAGGAGTTTAATTAACTCCACTTGATTGATCAAATCTGTTATCCATATACTTCATTCTGAATATAGAATATTCAGTGTAAAGTGCTGTATATGTACACAAACCTGCACACTTGCACATGCACAAAATATGGTATTCATGATTATTAATTAATTCAGCCAAGTACCTCATGTTGGAAAGCATCTCTGGAAGTTGAGCCAGAAAACAGCAAAATTGTAATTCTCTCTCAGCTCTCTTGCATAGATAAATCACAAAATATCAAGACAGTTTCCTGTTCTCACAGACAGGTGGAGTCCATTTAAAATTGAAATGAAAATATTTCAACTTATTTACACCCATTGGATAGGGTGCTATATGGCTGGGATAGAATCTTGACCTTTTCCTGAGCAAATATGACAGTTTTGAGTGTGCATGCATACTGGATTAAATCAAAACACATGACAACAACATACGTGCACGGTTCTTGGCATTTTATGAAATATATAACTTCAAATGATTTTCCACAGATCACACAGGCTAAAGTAATCAAACACACTTCTTGATGCCATTTTCACAGCCAACAGTCCTATATATAAGGGAGGTAATGATATCTTCAGTTATCGTTGACTGTTTGATAAGAATTTTATTTAACCACTCAGCCCAAGGAGTGTTAATTTCAATTTCATCCGTGTTTGCAAGAAGCCCTGTACCATCTTCTGTGAGGACAGGTGTTGTGCCTCTTGCCAGAGGTCCATGAACAGCCTTTTGTCCCTCGTTGAATATTTTCCTGTCATTTTTGTCTGCAGCATTTTGTATCTCTGCTGCCTTCTTTTCCTCCACTTATTCTTCATGACGCTTGTGTTGTCTGCAGGGTGCGTTTAACCTGCTTTTGTATGTACTCTTTTTGAGCAGTGTGCTTATCCTCTATCAGTTTTGTGATATCCCCTCATTCTCGTCAAACCAATCCTGATGTTGACACTTCTTGACAAATCCAAGGGCTTCTGAAGCCATGTTGGAGGTCACCTCTTTCAGTTTCTTCCACAATTCCTCAATGTCTTTTGAGTCATCTGTGGTACCTTCCAAGGCATGGCACAAGGCATTTATTAGTTCTTTTTTTCTTGCAGACACATGGATCGTTTTCATGGGTTTTGCTCTGTGTCTGTGTAGTTTAGGGACGAGTTACAGTAAGATGATGCTCCGGATAGGCCGGTGGTCTGACCAGCACTCTGCACTTCTGAGTAATCTATTCATGCACACATCTTTTCTCTCCCTCTGTCTCACAAACAATCATATGGTTTACGAAGTGCCAATGCTTGGATCTCGTCTGCATCCAGGTTTTTATGTGCTTGTTGGCCTGCTGGAAGACAGTATTAGTAATAGCGAGGTTGAATTTGCTGCACTTATTTAAGCACAGCTTGCCAATGGATTTGATTTACCAATCCCATGAGAACCTACAGTAATACTTCATTCCATGGAGAGGAATCTGCACCAGCATGGGCATTAAAGTCCCCAAAGTTGATCAATTTTTCTTGCTGGTACTCTGCTGAGCTCATTATAGAAGGCTTCTGCATTCTCTTCTTTATGAAATATTGTTGGTGCATAGGCACTTATGATTTTGGCATGTTGGTTCTTCAATAGTTCTAAAGGCACAGTCACACCTATCCAACGTAGATGAACTTACTGGCAAATGTCGGTGTCTACTAGCTTCCGCTAGCTGCCGCTGGGCTCCGCCGTTCTCTGCCATCCTCCGCCGGTGAATGTCGACCGCGTCCAAAAATTTTCAACATGTTTAAAATTCTTCTGCGTTTGCCGACGTACCCCTGCCTATGTTGGAGACCATTAGAGAAAGTTAATCTCCACTACGACCAAGTTAGCCTCCGCTAGCATCTGCTAGCCTCCGCTAGCCGAAGTTACTGGTGCGATCGTCTATGCTGGGTGCTACTTCGCCCTGCCTGCTCAGAATCACTGGACAGTGGTGTGTCGACCTCCTCCCCCGCACGCTGCCACATTGGCAAAAGTCTCGCTTGTTCTAATGGAGCGCTGGCTAACACCAGCTTCAGCTGGGCTCTGCTAGCACCATGTTGTGGAATGCCGTGCTGTGTTTGAGGTTTGCTACCAAATTCCGGTAAAGTCAGCTTTGCTGACGTTTGGCCAATTTTCTCAACTTTGCCCTGCATTCACCAAATGCTGGGGTAAACATCATAGGGTGGCTGCGTCTTAATCGTATACCATGACTTGCTCACTGATCCCCTTTGAGAGTGAATTCAGTTTTCTAGCTTTTGGAACATACTACTCCTGCTTGCCTAGGCTCCCCTTTGAGTTTAGTGTAGCCTGCACCTCCTCCTCTAATGCCTAGTCCACACATGCATGGGTATTTTGGAAAATGTAGATTTTCTATGCATTTTGGCCTTTGGTCCACACGAAAACTCCATTTTAGGTCATTGAAAAACAGAGTTTTTGTCTTTTTTCCAGGCTTCTGATTGGCCAACATGGCTATACAGTAATTCCGCATTCACATATTGACTGTAGAAAAACCATGATGCCAGTCATCATAGCAGAATTACTGTCGTCTGCAGCGGCAGACTGTAGTTGATGACGTGAGATGCGATTATTTTACATTGTTAACAACACAGACAATAATGTTCTTCATTGAAAGATGCAACAGAGTTTTAGTGTTTTGCACAGCATTATATGAAAACAGTAAGCCCTGGCTCTGATAGTAGCTTAAAATGTTAACTTTTTGTGAGGTTATGTGAATGCAGCATTGCCACCTGTTGCTTTGGCATGCTTTTGACAGCACTTTACAATGTATTTTGCATTTTCAAGTGGACAGAGAAAACCAAAGGTGGAAAATCCCCGTTTTCAAAAATACCCATGTACACGTGTACGTATGGACTTGGTTTTAGTGCGATGCCTCTGCAAATCTGGTCTCTCTTAGAGCAGCTATATCAAGGTTGTATCTGCCCAGTGTTCTTGGTAGTAGGGCAGTTCTGCGCTCTGGTTTGTTGTCACTATCTAACAATGTCCTGACATTCCATGATCCAAAATATAGTTTCCGGGTCATCAACATATTTTTTGGGACTTTTGTTTTACTCTTTACTTGACTACAAGTTGGGATTACTAGCCAGATATGGTTACCTGACACGTATACATTCTTTTTCAACCTTTTCCCCGGACTGGGGAGAGCAGTGCCAAGCCCGATGGGGCTTTCTGTGCCACCCTAGGAGGATACAATATCCACACCTGCCCATGGTCTGAGGATAGCAGCCATCACCCTATGGTCACCTGTGCGTGCGGTTATAGTGAGTTGCCAGGAGCGTCCTCAGCCTATCCTCGTCATTACTTCCCCATTAGCACAGGGCTTTTTAAGCTGTGAGTTTGCAGAATACCCTGCACTCTTGAATATATTTAAATAGGTGTGGTTTGTGTAGAGTCAGTCCCACTATCATCCTTCAAACTTTCCTTCATCTGGTGCAAAAGGTGTCACGAGCACAGCAGTTATCAGGATGCAGGATTTGATCTTTGGACTTTTCCGTCTCTCAGATGAGTCTTCACTATTTTGCCCTTGCTGGAGGTGTTATTAGCTAAAGCTGGGACATGTCCCTATAGGGGCCCAACACTTTATCTTACAGGGCTCACACCTGCTGCCTGACCAGAATATACTGTCTGGATACTCTAGCCCTCTCTGAATTAGCTTGCAACCCAAGCAGTCAGTTGGAACAATAATATTGCTCACTTATATTACTCTGTCAGAGTTTAAGGGGGGTTGGGGATACTTGACCATGCCATGAATGCAACAATGAGATGCAGCAACTGGTGGGCGCCAGGTAGCTAGTCGTTGTTCATGCCACCGCTTTTACCCTCAAGCTTCACCTAAGGCTGCAATAAAATACCGACAGCCCTCTGGCATCTGTCATGCAAATGTCCCCTTCTGAACTGCAAAAGAAGGCTTCACAGTCAGACAATTTATTTACTCATCTTTTTTGTTTTGATAGGCTCCAGCCCCCTGTGACCCTTAACTGGAATAAGCGGGTTTAGAAAATGGATGGATGCATGGATCTTTTTGTTTTGATTTTGGCAGAGTTCCATAATGAAACAACCTGTCTCATCTGGAACATCAAAGACGGGTTCCGAAAAGAGGAGTCTCATGCAGTATCACAAAAAAAACAAAAAAAACAACAACCACAAAAAACAGCAACGCAGGGATCTGTGTTGGACTACCAATTTACAGATTGGGATTCGATTCCATGTCTGTGCTTCACGCTACCTGCTGTGTCCTTGGACAAGAAACTTCATCTGCATCATCCCAGTCCATCTAGCTGTAAATGGGTGCCGGCCTTGGCTGGGAAGTAACCTGTGATGGACTGGTGTTCTGTCCAGGGGGAATCTTATACTCTCATTTGCTTCAGGCTACAGAATCCGGGCATAAGCACCAGCCCAATGGGCCTTGGAGTCTGTAAAGGACTTACTACTTCTTCTACTATAGAAGAAAACAACCTGGCTAGTGCCCCCCAGGGTAACGTGAGTTTGACACCCCTGCTGCTGTTTGCACAGAATACAAAAGCTATTTTCTCATTTATATTTCCACTTTGGCTGTTTGACTTAAAGGGGTCATTATCCACATTTTCAGGAAGCTAGCAACTGTCACTAGGTATTAAAGTTTGTTGTCAAAAATAATCCATAGATATTGAGGTGATGCATCCTTAAAAAGAAGAAGAAAAAAAATTCAGGTCTGTGTTTCTGTGCCTGGTGCTTGAAATATAAAGGAGATACTGCTCTGTTCAAATGGAAAGCCACACATTTTTGCATACAGTACTGTGCAAAACTTTTAGGCATAAGAAATATGCCTAAAACATAAAAAAACAACGAAAGAGCTAATATTTATAAATGTCAAAACCTGACCAATTTTCTCCTTTAAAACCACAATTTCTGCTTTTGATGGTCTGTTTTCTTGGGGTTGCCACAGCAAATCCAGTACAGATCCACATGTTAATTTGACACAAGGTTTATGCAGCATACCCTTTATGACAAAACTCCAGATGTACAAGGAGAATAGAGCACCGGTGGTCTCAATCCGGGGACCTTTTTCTTTAGGAGGCAAACATACTCACTGCTTGTGCCACACTCTATTCAGACTCACACCATTACAAATATATCAGGTTTTAATAATGTACAACCCCAAATCAAAAAAAGTAGGGACCATATGGAAAATGCAATTTAAAAACCCCAAAAAACAAAAACAAAAAAACCCAGTGATCCTTACATTTACTTTGACTTCTATTTCGCTGCAGACAGAATGAACCCAAGATATTTCATGTTTTGTATGGCCAACTTCATTTAATTTTTTAATGTATACTGAACAAAACTTCCAACACAACACTCAATCTGTGTAAATATTCTACATATTTCCCATAAAATCC
Organism: Chatrabus melanurus; assembly: GCA_900302635.1. Taxonomy (NCBI): domain Eukaryota; kingdom Metazoa; phylum Chordata; class Actinopteri; order Batrachoidiformes; family Batrachoididae; genus Chatrabus; species Chatrabus melanurus. The sequence continues at coordinate 10,738 of OMMV01235708.1, forward strand.
CTTTAAGGCATGGTGGATTTAGTGTCTAGGGTTGCTGTGGCTGACACAGGTTCATTTCAAAATTGGTCAATAAATAGCGACAACTATGCCGGTCTTAATTACCAGTTTTCGTTGTCTTTCAATGACACATGACCATGCTGTGGCTGTGAAAAAATCAGAGGGACCAAGCCATTGGTATCCTGGTTGCTGGAATGTTACATAAACAGGTCACAAGGACATTCCAAGTGAACGTTTGCACTATCTCCCATCTATGGAGACGATATAATGAGACTGGCATCATGAGCGTCCGACCACGTGTTCCCAGACCACGTGTCACCACCCCTCAGCAGGACCGACACATCCATCTGCAACATCTTCGCGAATGTTTTTGTCCTGCTTTAGTCACTGCTGCTGAGACCAGAGGTCGTAATCAGAACTGAATCAGTGCCCAGACAGTTCGCAATCAGCTACGAGAGGCCATCCCGCAGAACCGATGTCCCCATCGTGGATTGATGTTGACACCTGCTCATCGCCGGACCTGCTTGGCATGGACAAGGGCGCATCTGGGCTGGAACGCTGGAATGCGTGGAACACTATTTTTTTTCAGATGAGTCACATTTCAAGTTGAGCGTCGCTGACGGCAAAAGCCACGTATGGCGAAGATGAGGGGAACGTTATGCTGATCACAACGTTATGCAGCGTGACCGCTGGGGTGGACCATCAGTGATGGTTTGGGCAGGAATCAGCAGCAGACACAAAACGGAACTGGTTGTGATCGATGGAAACCTAAACGCAACACGTTACTGTGATGAGATTCTGGCACTAGTTGTTGTCCCGCTCGTGACACGAAACCGGCTGTCTCTGCAACAGGATAATGCCAGACCGCATGTCGCAAGGATTTGTTGGGACTATCTGAGGCAGAATAATGTTCTGTGCCTTGAATGGCCCGTGTTCTCACCGGATCTGAAGCCGATTGAGCATCTATGGGATATTCTGGATTGTCGGGTGAGGGGACGTGATCCAGAATCAACCACAGCATGACAATTGTTGCCGAATCACCCAGGCTGGAATCCAGCAGTTGATTGATTCTATGCCACCCTGAATTCGAGCCGTACATGATGCCTGCGGTGGCCATACAAGGTACTGAGATTTATTGATCTGGAATGTCATTGGGCAGTGAGTAAATGAACTGTAAGCTTATGGAAGTTTAATTTTGTTGTTATCCATTAACTTGAATGCTCCTCTGGGGATCCTGCACATGAAAATCAATGTGAGAAATGTTATTGAAGTACTGCATTGCTTTGAATAAATCTTTGAATAAAGTGTTGGGTTGGAAGTTTTGTTCAGTATACATCCATTCCTGCATTTAAGGCCTGCAACACATTCCAAAAAAAGTTGGGACGGGGCAATTTATTCTCAATATAAGGATTAAATCATAGCTTTGCAGCCAGTTTTCTTCAGACAAGTCAGGAGATGGCTACATGAACGTTTCCAAGTCACTGGAAGGAGACAAAACAGGAACCATACCACCAGGGGACAAACAAACAAACAAACAAACAGGAACAAGACAAAACTAACAAACGGGACAAGAATTCAAAAACACGAGTACTTTTACCGACGGGAACAAAGGAACGCAAGGAAAGAACTGAGCGAGAACACAGAACTGAGCGGGAATGAATAATCCGGCAACTGAACCAGAAACGTGACAAACTAAATAGTGAAACACTTAACGAGCCAAACACATGACAGGTGCAGTGATGGGGGAGTGAAGTCAGCCGTGTGCAGTGACAGACACACCCACAAGCTTATGCAGACAAGTGTCAGATGCAGTGGACACAGAACTAGTGTGCAGACAAAATTGTTGACAAAATAATTGGAGAACTGAAAAAATAACTAAGGCAGAACATACCTGAACACGTGACTGAGAAAAATAAAAGAGAACTCAGGACTGGAAAAAGCATAAAAGCAACTCAGTGATCAAAACCTAAACACTGAACACAGATGACACAGGACAGGGGACAGGACACAACATACAAACAGCATGGTACTGTATGGTAAATCTGTGTCAAGTACGCAGTTTTCAAAAATTGAGTGTCACTGCATTTTAAGGTTCAAAATGCAGTGACACTGCATTTTAAGGTTTACACAATATGCACCACAATGCACGTACAGAGCCAATGGCTGTTCTCTTCAACACTGCCTGTGTCCCTGACCACTTCCCTGCCATATTAGCATCACCATCATATGTTTGACCTTGTAAGCTTTAAATTGGAATCAATCTCAAGAGCACATTAATATTATATTAATAGAGCACATAATTGTTAGTTTGGCTATCTGCTCATCAGTTGTCTCTGGTACCTCATACAATCCCACAAAGACTTCCTGTGGTACCATGTCATGGTTCATGTCTGTAAAGCACACGTAAATGAGCTCGTTTCCAATTATATCCTGAGTGGCATCCATTATAACTGAAAACCGAATCACTGGCAAGTATCAGATTGTTGCTGTAATGTCTTGGACAATTGTGTTACCAAGCATTGTTAAGTATTCATTTTGGCACTGTGGACTGTCATGGCAGTGGGTGAGCCAAGAAGAAAGAACAGGGTCATCATTTCCAAGTAACGCCAAAAGATGGTACGAATTTCCTTCATTTGCCTCATGTCCTCGAAATGCTGCCCCCTGTCTTACAAGATACCTTGCAGCACCTATTATTTTCTCCAGCCAGTGCCTCGTCTCTTGCGTTTTCGTCCATGCACTTGATATTTGTGTGTGACCTGGAGTTTGCTCCCGAGCATTGATTGTAAACCGCATGAAGGTGTGGTTTACTGGCTTGGTGTCGACTAAAGCTGCCTGCGGCATTCTTCCAATTATTGAAACATTTTGTGCAGAAGGCAAGCTCATTCTTTTTGCCTAATTTGTCTTTATTTATTGTGTTTGCTTTGCCACCCTCCAAAGAATCTTTTTCAGTGTTGTACTATAGTGTCAGCCAGGAATAGTGACTATAGCAGTTTGCCTGAAACTGCACATCTTTGTTTGAAAGTTGGTGTATGTCTGTGAATTTTGGATCAGGCTTGTATGGCTTACTCTCCATGCCTAGGACACTACCACACTGACTTGCTTCAGGGCCATATTCATTCTCAGTGACGGTCTTCTAAAGACATAAAACTAAAACAATCTGTATCCATTGTTAGGAAATCTTATTTGCATTCAGTTATAATCCCTTAAAACTAACTTAACATCAATATACTGTAGGTAGGCTATGGTTATGTTGTATCTACATTGATAATTTACAATGAATCCATAATAGCATATATTTCATTGTAGCATCATTTTAAATCCTCACCTGGAGCCCTGAATGTCCAGCTGCCTCTCCCTCAAGTTGACCTGCAGCATATTTACTTGATTTCTGAGTTTCTCATGTGTAATAAAATGATGCATTATTGAATAACATACACACAGGATCTACTATATGGTTATATATGACATATGAGTAAAGCTGGGGTGTCTGTTTTTGAGTGCAATTTTAAATAGAGTAAATAAGATCTTATAAAACCACATTTTTTGATGTAAGATTTTGTCCACAACATAACACAGTATGCTGATGTAAATATATAGTAGGGGTGCACAGAGCCAATATTTTGGATTGGTATCAGTCCAATATTGCCCAAAATTATATGGGATGGATATGGGAAATTAAAAAAAAATTCAATGTGATCCGAGTGTGACAATTAGTGTCTGTTTCTGTCTTTCCTTTGCCCCCTTCTAGTGCCCCTTCCTGGTTTCGGTTTATTTAGAATTCAGTGTTTTTGCAGTTTAGTTCTTTAGTGTGTTAAGATTGTTAGTTATTTTAGTTGTTAGATATTATTCGTGCTTATTTTGTTGTGCCATTTGTTCTGAGTTATTTTTCTGTGCACACTGTTTTATTAGTCAGTGTTTGAGTCCAGTTTTGCTCTGCTTCCTGTTTTATTTTGAAGCCCCTGTTCCCAGTGTGTTTTTGGTAGCTTTCTTCCTGTGCCTCTCCCCAACTGTTTCCAATCTCTGATTCCCCTCACCTGTGCCCACTTTGTGGTTACCTCCCAGTTTATTTAAACCACTTTGTTCCTCTCAGTCCTTGCTTGAACGTTGTACAATTTTGCCTTCATCTCTCCTTCATTTTCTAGTGTTTCCCAGTGTTAGATTTCCTGTTGCCGGACCTGATTCCTCTCTATGTGATTGTGAGTTTGCTTGCCGTTTATTGGACACTGTTGCTTGGTTTTGTTGTCACTTTCTGTGTTCCGACCTTGAGTTCTGTCTCTGGACCATCCACCTGCCTCTTCCCTCATGGACACTGTTGCCAGAGTGGACTGCCTACCTGTGTACCAACTTCTGCTCCATCCTGGTTTGTTAAATAAAGACTGTGATATTACTCGAGTCTGTCTTCATCTCTGCATTGGGGTCTCAACCCGTGCTCATTCGTGACACCGAGTCTTCTGCACATCTGAGTCATGTTGTGGGCTGTATATGTTTTCCTTTAGGGGAGTAGAATATTTGTTTCACAGTTTTTGTTAGATGGCTAGGTTAGCAAAGTACAGCCAGACAAATAGTATTTATTGAACAGTATTTATTAACCGATTAGCTGTTTTAACACAGGGAAAAAGGTATCGGATTTGTATTGGTATCGGCAGATGCTGAATGTTCCAGTACCGGTATCGTATCGGAAATGAAAAAGTGGCATCCTGCCATCCTGAATATATAAACTATAATTCCAAAATTTAACTCATCATCACCCTATTCTACTTCTGTAGCCTGCTGTTATGTTTCCTGAATGCACAATGATTCATAAATAGTGACATTTTCATGGGATTTCAAGACTGAAATTCAACTTGTAATTAGATATATCCACCCATTTTATGCTTAGTCCTGTTAGCAACCTGACTGCAAGCCTATGGATGACAGTAGCCAGGGTTAGCTTGTTATTTAATGCTCACTAACATGGTTATTAACATCAGTTTACGTTTTCCACGGTGGAAAGGCTGGCAATGCTAAGTAGCTGGCAGATTTTCATTTTAAATCAACATGGTTACTGGCCATGGGTAATTTGTTTCCAACTTATGATTTAAGCCACACTCACGCATTCATGGATATGCATTCTGGAAGGTCATGGTTTTGAAACCTTGTCCATACCTTGGAAAACCTTAGTACAGGGGTCACCAATCCTGCTCCTGGAGATCACTGCCCTCCATGTTTTCCAACTATCCCTGCTCCACTCTATATTTCCATTCTTCAAATTAGTCAATAAGCTTTGTGTTGTTTGAAGGAGCAATCAGAAGTACAAATGCAGCTCTGCGTGCAGTGTGTATAGATGTGAATGTGAACTGACTGTGTTTGTGTGCGTGTATCCGCTTTGAGGTTGTAATGCAGGTGTTCCATGTGCGCACTAGCAGATGACATACTTGTCACAGTCTTACTGTTACCTGCTGGGAGACTATACCCAATGAGCAGCCTGTCAAGGAAATTGGAAGTAGTGTTCCATCGACACACACAACACAACTACACCCAAATATCATGACAAAAGATCATAAAACCACATCTACGTGCGCAGCGTTCTATAGTATGCGCATGTCTCGCCGTAGCGCAGGCGTACCTGTTTGTGCGCGTGGTCGTAGGAGTTGATGTGGTTGTCAAACTCCTGGTGTCTGAGGTACTGCTTGTCACACAGCTCACAGTAGAAAAGCGCCTTCAGATCCTCCACCGAGCAGCCCAAAGCTCTCTCTGCATGCTCCTGAAGAAAGACAGAAAAAGTGAGAGCGGTGCAGGCATTGGAGACATAAAGGGTTAGAGGGGCCGGGATGGAGAGCAGGAAGGAACGGCAGATTGTTAGCCATTTAGAGTGAATCTGCATCGCAGAGACATCAGCAGTAATAGCCTCTACGTGTGCGCTGCATAAAGCTGTTAAACGACTTCCCATTAAAGTACGCTGCCTTTGGTGCTGCTGCTGGAAGTTGGACAAAGGCAGTGAAGCCCCGCATTGGTGGCAGCTCGAGCCTGGGGACACATTTAATACAGCCGCCAGAATAGAAAGCTGCGTATATGCTGTAATGGCAAACAGTGCAGGGAACAGGGCAATTGTGAGGAAAAACTAAAAACGCACAACTTACACTTTTATACACCGGTGCACTGTGCATGTGAAGAAAGGTTCACACATGCGCACCCACGCACGTGTGTGTAAATAGCACCCAGACAGCCAGATATACACACATATGCCCCCCGCAAATGGCACATGGACCTCAGGGGATAAAGCGCTTGTCTGCATGTTCACATCAACCGTCAGACACGCACGGCGTTGTGCGCGATGGATGCGTGCACTTGCTTGCGTGTGTTTGTGTTTGTGCATGCGCGTGTGTACGCATTCATGCCATGCTCTGCTTCAGAATGTAATTTCCCTCAGGCTAGGGGCTGCCAATAAACACTATTGAATTCTGTTCTGCACTGACATGATGGGAATTTAATTTGAGGTTGTCACCTCTCTCTCTCTCTCTCTCTCTCTCTCTGTTTCTCTGCTTCTTTCCTTCCTGCTGTCCATCTCCCACTCTTTCTCCCTCTCTGGCAGTCTCCTGAACCCTTCTTTCTTTCTTTTTTTACTTCCAAAATGCTCCTTTTCTTCTTCCCTTCATCTAGACTTTTATCCCTCGCCGCGATTGCCTCCTTCTCTTTCTGGCTTGCTCGTTTTCTGTTTGGCGCGCCCTGGGTCATGCAGTGACAGAGACTATTGGCCCCAATTTGCTTCAGTAATATGCCTGCGCATAGGAACAGAGGTGTGAAGAGGAGGAGGACGAGGAGGAGTGCACGGAGGGGAGACGTGACCTCTGCCTGCCCTGCAGACAACACAAACACCTCAGCATTCTTATTAACACAAAGCCTCTGTTGTACACGCCATCAATTTTAAGATATAAATTCTATTTGCAGGCAGTTTTATTAACTGCAGACATACAAACGTAGGGATAAAAAAAAAATCTTGTTACAGCCCGTTTTATCTGCAGGTAGATGTCTCACAGTCACGAATGGAGAGGTTTTATTAGGTTGAAGAGGAGGAGACACTGAAGAAGAACAAAAAAGTTACTAATATACAGCATATTGATCCCGAGCAGCAGCGTGCACGTGTGCGTGCCTTCGTATTGATTCTCATTGCGGGCTTAAGTCACAACGAGGAAATGAACCAATCACCCAAAGGAGCCTTTCTCTAAGTGCTGCCAGGGTGATGGGACTGAGATAATGAATGGAGTGTCAACCTTTGAGGCCATGCAAGAATACATACAGTTAGGTCCATAAGTATTTGGACAATGACACATTTTGACATTTCGCCTCTGTACACCACCACAATGGAGTTGAAATGAAACAATCAAAATGTGCTTGTAGTGTAGGCTTTCATCTTTAATTATCGCATTAACCATTTAAAGCGCAATCTCACCATAACGTTTACCCCAGCATTTGCTGAATGCAGGGAAACGTCAAGAAAAGTGACCAAATGTCAGCAAACATCATGCTACCAGAGTTTGGTAGTGAACCTCAAATGCAGCACGACTTTCCACAACATGGTGTTAGCGGAGGCAGGCGTTAGCCAGCGCTCCATTAGAACAAACGGGACTTTTGCCAACGTGGCAACGTGCGGGAGAGGGGTTCGACAGACTACTGTCCAGTGAGTCTAAGCAGGCAGGGCGAAACAGCACCCAAACGTTAGCCAGTGTAAATGATCGCACCAGTAATTTAGGCTAGCGGAGGCTAACGGAGGAAACTTGGTCGTAGTGGAGATCAACTTTCTCTAACGGCCTGCAACGTAGCCAGAGGTACATTGGCAAATGGCAAGGAATTTTAAACATCTATACTATAATTCACCAAATGTCCGTCCGTCTGTTCCCGCATCACGCCAAAACGGCTCATCCAATCGCCGTGATTTTTGTTCTGTGTCCTCTCTGTAGACCCTGGGGTAACATAGGGGGGTTAATTTTCATGTGACCCTCATAGTTTTATGGAATTATATACTATCATCTCAGACTAAAGTGTTAGCA
>OMMV01235710.1:2005-12814 GCA_900302635.1 Chatrabus melanurus
CACAGCGACTGAATAATTAAACTTAAGACAAAACCATCAGGGCAGCGGATCATCAAAGTTTGATACCGTTTTTAAAACGACACTTTGTCTTCAACACCGCAGATGTCTAACAGGAGTTACTGAGGAGTTTTAACGGCACCAACGGATCGCGCAAACGGTGAGAGAGCTTTTTATTACTATTTATTATGCAAAGCATCGCGCTGCTGTCAGCTGACCTCCTGTTAGCTAGAATAATAACAAATAATAAGTCGTTTAACACCGTGTGAAATCGCTTCCAAAAAACAGTTACTGCACAGAAAACTGTGTGTGAGGAAAAGCCAGCAGTCAAAGATGCTTTTATTGTGCCGAATTGATTGACAGCCAAATTAATTAATACTTCAAGTTCTTCAAATCGCCGACTGATGATCTCGCCAGCCTTCAAATGAATGCAAAATTGGTGAATAACTGGCCGTCACATCGAGGGCTTTTAAACAGGCTTTTAATGATGCAACAGCGGAAGTTTTCATTGTGGGGACCAATGCGACATTTTACATTTTGATGCGTCACTGACGAGTGTCGCGGCCCTAACAAGAACCCTGCTTCCGTGATTTTGCCGGTTGGTGAGGTGGACAAGAACTATTGATGTCAACAGGAAGTGGCCTATCGAGAGGGGAAAATGTTATGATTTTGCTTGAATTTGAGTGGCTGCTGGCCGTGTTGGAGAGGTGGCCGTTGGCGAGGGGCAGTTTTAATTTATAATCTGAAAAAGTGGCCACAAAATGCAGGTGGCCGTTGGCGAGGGGGGGCCGTTAGAGAGGGGGACCACTGTATATATATTTACACCAGCAGCGTTTCTGCTGCGGCGCTGTCACAGCCAGCCCTAGATTTCCACATCATTTGTCTTTAATAACGACTTTCCCCTGACTACATTTTGAGGAGGAACTGTTTTTAACAAGTGATTTTACAGGGTTTAAACTGGCTTGTTTTTTTGGTTTTGTTTCGTTTTTTACTGGCACAGCAGAGCTTATCGACGGTCAGGTGACCGCACCTCCCTGAAAGTACGTGTCAAGTTGAATGTATGTTAACACAAATTTAAATATATAAATTGATACAGACTTACCATCTGAACCAACAGCTTGCACCCCGACTGCATGAGGAGCGTTCCAGATGTGTCTCGAGCGTCGCGGCTGCCCTGTGACTTGTGCGTTGCCAGGACAACGGAGAGAGTAGATGTGCAATGCATGGGAATAACACTGAGACGATTCACAAATGAAAACCATTCGTGGAATTGATCAAAACTGTTGAAATAATTTGCTGGGATTACAGCTGTGAGTTGTTTGCCGCACACAGTAAACACATAGCAACGCGGGGGAATCATCCATCACCGGGTTTTCAATATCGACAATTATCCATAATGGTCTGTGTATTTTCAGCTATCTCTGCATCGTATTGTGAAACCAGTCATTTATATGACTGTCCATGCAGAAATTTTCATGCTATAAGCAAAATTAAGGTCTGAAACGGCTCGTTTTAGTCTCCTGTGACATATGTCATGGAAGTTAATATGTGCATTCGCTCTGTGAGACGCCCACCGACTGCTCCACAGTGTATGCTGCAGTCTTTGTGAGAGACATGGCAGGATGCCCATTCCCTGAACAGAGAAGGGGCGTGGCAAGCAGCAGGTCCTTTCAATTTAAAGGAACAGGCAGAGAACTAGAACAGAACTAGTGAGATGTTAAAACAGGATTTTTAACATCTCCCAAATGAGGTAACAAAAGGCAGCATCCACTCAATGTCTATTTAGTATTTTTGGAACAAATCTTAATATGTGTTTTAAGACACCTTGTGACCTATTTTAACAACTGAAAAGATGACTAATATGACCCCTCTACCCCTCTAAGGAAAACGCTAATTTGCTATCAGCCTCCTTGCATGTGCGCCACTCATACAAACAGTTCTCACTGATTTCATGTTGACATATCCTCCTCATATCTATCAGTTATTAAAACCTGAGGCTGTTATTTTACATAATTATGGTTTTATTTGAAACAAACAGACAAACATTGCTCATTCACTCACCTTCTCCACATTGATGAGCAGATTCATTCCCTTTTTATTCTGACAAAGTATATTAGAAATCTACCATATGTCTGGTCTGCAGGTGGGCACAGCTGGACCTCCGGTGTTACCATTCCTGAATCTATTTCACAAAGATATTACAGAGATCTGAGCTGCTGTCAGATATTTCTCATTCTGTCTTATCAGTGGCAGGGATGATGTCTGGCATGGCAAATATAGTATGTGTAAAGTCCTTAAATAAAGCATGAAATTGATGGGATGCCTGTCTAAGTGAGGCACCGCAGAGCCACAGACCCACAGACCCACTTGCAGCAGCCAGGTACGGCTGCTCACCTTCAGACTCCCATTAAGTACCCGGCACTCTGAGTCAACACTTTTAATGCAGAAAATGACTTCATTCATTTTCCATTATAAAACCAAGAAAAAAGAAAAGAAAACACACTTTAAAATCTGCCTACACAAAGCACTGCATATTTTTCCGCTTCTCCATAAATGAATTTGCATACATTGGGCCACGGACGACTAAGAACTTCCTCCATTTTAGACATTTGGTCATGGTCGTGTTCAAGTGAGGGATAAAAAAGAATAAGCAATTTACTTCACTGTATGTCAGCTTCCAGAGGGGTGGTTCAGAATCCAGGCACGCAACGTAACCTTACAGATTACTCGGTGACTGACACATATATTTATGAGTGACTGTTTGTGTTTGTGCATCCAAGTGCGTGCACGTGTACGGGCACGTGTGCCTGAGAATGCGTAACAGACATGAGCCTAAAGGGCGAGTTTTTAAAAGAAACGGTGAACTCACCAGGGAACTGGTAGCTGTAGCTTGGTGCGAATCCAGTGTATCCGCGGCCGTACGTTGCCACAATATTAGGATAACCTTTAAAAAAAAAAAAAAGATTAAAAACTGATGCAGCAAAAAGCAGAAATTATGTCAAGTGTACAGAATATTAGAGGTGTAACACCAACAGGTAGGACATGCATAGAAAAATGTGAAGAGGAGAAGGTTATATACCCTTATATTCTTCAAAATCAGTACCAGTACATTTCTCCTCCAGTCCCCAAACACCATACAGTATCATACTGTCTGAATTTCTTAATGATCGAAGTAAATGAACTCCAAGAGGTCGTGTATCCATCCCTTGGCTTGTCTAAAGAAAACTGGCTGTAAAAGTGATGATTTAATCCTTATATTTAGAATAAATTGCCACCGTCCAAACTTGTTTTGGAATGTGTTGCAGGCCTTAAAAGCAGGAATGGATGTATATTAACAAATGAAATGAAGTTGACCACACAAAACATAAAATAGCTTGAGTTCGTACGATCTGCAATGAAACAGAAGTCAAAATAAATGTAAGGATCACCACGTTTAAAAAAAAAAAATTGCATATTCAATATCATCCCAACTTTTTCTGATTTGAGGTTGCACATTTTATGTCTGTATTTTTTATTTCATTATATGAAAGCATTTTGTTTTGTTGTTTGCGTTTAATATCTTTGGAAATTTTAGTAAAAAGTGGTTCCTTTGCATTTACAGTACTGTGCAAAGGTTTTAGGCATAAAAATGTGTCTAAATTTTTCTTTTAAATAAAGAGAAGCTGTTAAATGGTTCATATTTGTGAATAAATATGTAAAATGTCTGAGTGCATCTCACCTTTAAAAATAATGAATAATTTCTTTTAGGTGATAAAATGATAATTTCTTTGAAGGGGTCTCTTCAAATTTATAAGAAAATCAGGCTGTGTTAAATCAGGGTTTTAAAAAAAATAATGTTCTTATTGATTGATCATCAGCAACTGTCTTTGTGTTGTCAAGTACTAGGCAGTACAAGTACAAGGAAATCAATTTGTGCTGTGTGTTTTTGCTTCTTTTTAAAATGAGGTTTGTAAAATAGTAATTGATTGGTTACTTTAATGAAAAAGAAAATGTAATAATCTCATTTTTTATTTATGTTGCATTTTTTAAAGGGGGGTAGGGATTTCACATGATTTTTTGTTGACAATGATGCTAGGGGGCATTTGTTTGTTTTAAGCATAAAAATAATAATAATAATAATAATAATAATGGGTGCTGAAAACTTTTGCACAGTACTGTATATCTGAACACTTTTAAAATTCTGTTTAAAATATAGGGGTGCCAATAATTCTGTCCAGGACTGTAGTGTTTCACTTTAAATCAGTGGGTCCACAGAAAGTCAAATTTCAAATGTCCAAAAATTCCTATTCCAACAAAAATCAAATGACTGTATAGTTGGTCTATTTCCTTTAGGAAACAAATTAAATACCAAGTTACAAACCTCAAATTATAAAACAAAAACACTTGATTGTATAGCAGGTGTGCTGCTTAGTACACGACAACACAGGAACTGTCTCTCAATCATAAAATGACACTTAAAGACCTGATTAAATACAAGCCAATTTTCTTATAAATTGTAGTAGACTGTCAAAAAGAAATTATGTAATTATGTACATTTAAAAGTGAAAAGTGCTTACAAATTTACAGCATTTCATTAATCTTATACTTTTTAGGCACATTAAATATGACTGCAGCTTGTACACAAAACTGTATTTATAACCCATTATGACGATAATTGTCCGTGTAAAATCATCTGTAGTGTGCAGCTGATAGAACCACCCCTCATTGGTTATTGGTAAACTGCCACAATTACAGTCACACTGAATCCTTATCATCATGTTGCTTGTTATACGAGACAATATTTTCATAAGCAAAAAAGGACAAATACAAAAGTGAAAATGACTTTGGGAAAAGCAAACTGCCCGTTAAGTAGTATAACACCTTAATTAACAGTATGTTTAAACTAACAGAATTAGTGTATACTACAGGATCAATAAACTATCATACATACTTTTACTATTTAAAACAGCATGAGCTTCAGAGTGCATAATAATAATAAATCTACCCGAATGTCACAATTGATGACATCTCCGTAATTGTTGTGTGTCAAGAACGTGAGTAGATTTGGTACTGGTTCTGAATCAATCAATAGGTTCCAAGCAAACAGAGCTGCTCTTGGTTCTTAACGCTCTAATTCTTTTTAATTCATTCAAACATAAGCTCTCGGGCATTTTTATAGCTCGGTGTAATAACACTTTATAGCAGGCGTCCTGCAATGATGTAGCGACTGTTGCCGTTTGTTTATGTTCTGTACATCTGAAGCATAGCAGAGATGTTCATGTGAAAATATGGCTCATGCACTTTATTTTGGAAAAATATGTGATAAGGGAAGACAGCAGTTTATCAGGCAACGACAGGCTACACACTGACAACACAATAGCTGCTACAACACACACAAGAAGGCACCACCAGGCTTCCCCGTCTGCCCACTCCACTAAACTGTCGGGATAGAATTAGTGTTGCCAAGCACTTGCCTGAACGTGAGTCAGCAGATCTATCAATTTGAATATGTGTTTCATCATTTTGGATATTTTACATACAACCTCAAATCAGAAAAAGTTGGGTCGATATGGAAAATGCAAATTAAAAACCAACAAAAAACATGCGGTGATACTTACATTTGCTTTAACTTGTAAGTATCACCGCTTGTTTTTTGTTGGTTTTTAATGAAGCCGTTTGCAATGAAATAGATTTGCTTTAACTTCTATTTCATTGCAAACAGCTTCTCCACTCACATCCACAGAAGCCTATAATTCTTTCAGAGTTGTCTGGGTGTCTTGGTGGCTTCCCTCACTAGTCTCCTTCCGGCATGGTCACTCAATTTTTGAGAACTGCCTACTTGACACAGATTTACCACACAGTATCATACTGTTTGTATTTCTTAATGATCAAAGTAAATGAACTCCAAGACATATTCAGTGTCTTCGAGTAGGTCATGTATCCATTCCCTGACTTGTCTCAAGAAAACTGGCTGTAAAAGTGATGATTTAATCCTTATATTTTGAATAAACTGCCACTGGCTCAACTTTTTTTTGGAATGTGTTGCAGGCCTTAAATACAGGAATGGATGAATATTAACAAATGAAATGAAGTTGACCACAAAACATGAAATATCTTGGGTTCATACTGGCTGCAATGAAATAGTCAAAGTAAATGTAAGGATCACTGCGTGTTTTTTTAATTTGCATTTTCCATATCATCCCAACTTTTCTGATTTGAAGTTGTACATTTACCATATTGTGGCATATATCAATATTATGGTAATTTTATTATATCGTCTGCTGTACCACGACCTAATAATCTGTTAATTTGTTATTACTACTCCAGGAGCCTTGAATAATAATAAAAAACCAGCTTTACTAATAATTTTGAACCAGCATCAGAAAACATTTATAATGTAGGTTTAGCTGTTGTTGGTAAATTTGCTAATTTTTATTCGTAGATTCTGCCTTTGATGACAAGCCCTTACTTTGAAATGTGTATATATTAATGCATATATAGAGGACATATTTTTAAACATCTATTTACCTAAACTTACAAAAGCTAGACTACGCACAGACAAGCAGTGGACATTTTTTTTTCAATTTTACACAAATTCTTTTGTTCCAACAGAATCAGCTCTTTTCATTATTTATTATGTCGACCACAGCAAAATACCCTGGTGCACAAACGGTTAACATTTTTTATCAGATCACCACCACTGGGCAGGTATGATGTGGAGCAGATTATAAAAATGTTCTAGGAAAAAAAACCACATATGCAAATCAAAGATTTTCTTAATTGCACAGACATACTTAGAACTTGTTGGATTCCTGGATAGACCGAAAGGTGCACGATAGCTTGAAAAGGACCCGATGTCATTAGGAAATTTTTTTTTTTTTGATTCACAGATGTATCGTTCATCTGCTATCTTGATTCATATTATAACCACAGACCCACCAGTTAATTAGCTGGACAGTTTTCAGACAGAAGCAGCTGTGGGCGACATATTGAGAAACAGGGTGTGAGGGAGCAGGGAGCTCGGAAGCGGAAAACAGACAAAAGATATTTAAGAAGAGTGGGTGGGCAAGTGACTGAGTCAGTGAGAATTTGAGCATTAACAAAGGGAATATAAACATAATTAACCCTCTAATTATGGTATATGTCTCAGTCTTTATCTGTTTTCCTCAAGCTATTATCACCTTCAACCATAAATCTGGACTAAATTACCTAATAAGAGGAAGTCCTTTAGGCCATGAATGAATCACTAGAGCCAACCTTGATAACTCTTCCTTCATTGTGTGCGTGCTACACCTGTGAAACTGACCTCAGAAACATCTTTCAGGCTTTCAGGGATTTTTTCCCCCCACTATCCACTCTCTTGATGATCTGGCTCCAGTCACATTATCATGCTAATGTCTGCACTGTTAATTTGGGATGCATATGGTTGTAGACACAGGAGACAAATTGTGCTTGAATCTAACTCGAGGAGATCAGTTAAACTGCTAAAATGCACAATGTATATGCTAAAGCCCACTGCACTTGTAAAACAAGTACACACCTCAACAATTACGGTATACATTTCTTCCTTCTAGAAATTCTTCGGTATATGTGCATTTGCGTGTGTGTACAATATTAAATAATACAAATATATCCTGCATGCATGTGTAATTGTTTCATAATATGCATGAATACAGGTTGGTTATGCACATATGTGTGAATGTGATCTGACGTGTGTATGTGCACGCTCTGCTTTGTATGCCTGTGCCAGCTGGAATCAGAAAGGTTGACCTTGGTCATAAATATCTAATCAGTGTTTGCTGTCCATGAAAAGTTCAATTTATTCCTGACCCAATGGGAAAATGCCTCTGCCAGACGCTTACCCCTCTCTCACAGACAAAAATAAATAGAACTCAGAGGCGGTAAAGGGAACCTTAACCTGGTGTGGATGAAGGAAGAAGAGGTGTTACATCAAGGGAAAAAAAAAAAAAGCCTTCATCAGGCGGTGATGAGAAGTCATCATGAGGAAGGTACAGATGGATAGCTTTCACAGAACCACTCATTGCTTGTTTGATCCGAAAAGAACAGTGGTATGATACGATGAAAAGCTATCATGGACTGCAAAATATTGGATATTATGTCCTTGACACCGTCTTACTGTCAGACAGAATAAATGCCAAACAAAACTGTTGGCTTAGATACTACAGCTCCTCATCCATTGTTATTTCAACATTTTCTGAAATAGCAAACTCATTTTTCCACTTTGATGAACTGCACTATTACAGATCTCACATTACTACAGCTGTTCTCTCACATGAACAATGGCTGGAGAATCAGGCCTGGACATTGGGCCTCACGCAAGAACGTTTTTGTAAACTTCTGTCACCCGAATCCATTGGTACGAGTGGTTCTTACATGAGGCCCATCGTCTGGAGTTGCCCTTTCACACATGTAACACACAACAGGAGACTGTCTGTGTCAGATGCGTATACACCCTCTGGATACTGCATTTGCTTTAGGTGAAAGATGGCGCCTGGGAAAAGCGTGCAGAATGCTGTTTTTGGACTATCAGTACTCTCTCCAATAAGAGATTTTCATTGACATTTTTCTGTAAACACCTCTTCTTCTTCAACCTCGGATGTTTGTATTCTTCCAGTTTTGTGCTAGTTGGGTGGCAGAAATGTCAACAATATGTCCACTTGCTCGCTGTGAATCCTCTGGATAATGATATACTGTATTGGCCCAAATATAAGATGAGATTTTTTTCCCCACAGAAAATACATCTAAAAAATACAGGGATGTCTTATAATCAGGGACTACACTTTCACATGTCATATACATCCACAACACTAGGTGGAAACACTTGCCTTTCAACTACTTTGTGTTCACACCGACCTAAAACACCCAAACACGAGGTAAAGGTCAGTCTGTGAGATACAATTTACACTCATGGTGCTTCATTTTAACATCACAATCACTTATCTATAAGTATGTAACTTTAACAATATCATCAGCATAAAACATTCTCAAAAAACAGAATAAATCACAATTATTTATCATTGCAGTTCTCCCAGAATCCTTTGCACTGCTGCTCCCACAATTTTATTTCAAAAATGGGCCCATGTTACTTTTGCTGCTCAAACTGTATCAGGAAAGGTTTGATCTTAATAAACAGAGCAGCATTAGGGCAGCGTGGTGGCCTAGCGGTTAGTGCGACCGCTTTCAATGCAAAAGGTTCCCGGTTCGAACCCCACCCCTGCCCATTCTACATGTAATGTGGAGTTGCGTCAGGAAGGGCATCCGACATAAAACTTGTGCCAAATCTACATGCAGCTCCATGTGGGATCTGCTGTGGCGACCCCAAGTTTCAATTGGGAGAAGCCGAAAGTAGATTATAAACAGAGCAGCATTATCACACCATGTGGTGCATTCATCTTTATTGTCCTCGGAACAGTACGCAGCAGCTGTAGACTTCATGAACATTATGTCACAGCTCGTTAGGGTCCAAGCACCCAGCAATGGGTGAAGATAACACTATTGCATTTATTTGGATTTTTCTGTCTGTCTGGCCATCAAAACAGTTAAAGATTTTTTAAAACTCTTTTAAAATCTCCATAGTTCCTTTCCTCATCCTTTCACGGGAATCTCGGAGGAGCTTTGGAGGATTTACCGATCTAAAAAGTCCTGCATGTGCAGAAAGCATGCACAGAAAGTTCCAGTAGTGGAGAACTGATCGACTGATTGACATATTGATCTGAGGAGCCAAGGTAGGCCAGTTTGTTTATTGCCCACAATGTACTTTCATTAGCATTATTTTCAAACAAAAGTGTTTTCTTTTTAAAAAAAAGAACACTGCTCTTCAGAAATTATACTGAACAAAAGTATAAATGGAACATTCAGTTTTTGATCCATAGTATTTATTTGAAACCACAAGCAACTACATTTTTTGTATCAAACAAAAGGTGAGGGTCTGTGCATACTCATCGGAAGTGAAAATAGTGAGACCAACATCCCCAGTTGCCATAACGGCCGATTGAAGACACCTACCCACGTTACAAAATGTGACATATTTAATGCACCATCTGGTAGACCAGTCCAGAAAGGTTACGGTATCTAACCATGGCATAGGATGGCTCTATGAATCAGTTTTCCTTCTCCCAAGTTGGCGGGGATGGGGACCGGCCCATCGAGCTGTGGTGTATGACAATGGGTTATCTTTGTTTATGGTGATAACTCTTGACTGGATGATGTTTGGCACAATGAGTTGCTTGATATCGCTAGAAAGCCACACATTAGTGCCCGTATGCACATAAAAGCCGTGGGTGACATTGCCGATGTGACGTTGGACAATGCAACATGGCCAACGCACGTTATCTCTTAACATTCGTCGTTGAGGGCATGCTTGAAAGTGATGTTGTAATGGTCTAAAGCAGTGATAATGACTTGCCGACAGTTCAAGAACATTTCAGACCAATTTTGGGATTCGCCTATGTTCTGTGCAATTACAGAACAAGTGTAACATTGGAGTGTTTTCTGGATGTGTGAAACAATTATTGCATCAAAAGGGCAAATCAATCAATAGCATCCGATACATCTCAACGTCGGGCTGCTCTGTGATAAATATAAGTGATATAAATGCAGAGCCAAGAAAGTTATGCACATTTCTGATATTGGATTTTTACTTTTGTTCAGTATAATTTTTTCAAAACCATGTCTTGAAAAAGGAGGGTCGTCTTATAATCAGGGCTGCCTTATATTCGGACCATTACGGTACTCTATTCTCATATTTGCTCAATCATACATTACATGGACTCTGTACTAGGGAGCTGGGAGGCTTAAGTCCATTTAATGTCC
>OMMV01235711.1:0-10112 GCA_900302635.1 Chatrabus melanurus
GACCCAGAGTCCCGTCATCGGATTTGCATTTATCACAGGTAGCAGAAACGGAGGGAAAAATCCTGTTCAGTCTGGTCTTGGAGAAATGTAGCCAGTGGATGACTTTAAACTGAATAAGTTGCAGTCTGGCATTGACAGAACAAGTTTTAATCCTATTCAATCCCTGGGCCCACAGTGCATCCGAAATCTAATCACCAGTGTCTGATACCCAGGCTTCGTTAATATGGAGAGAAGGGGCTGCCAAACTAAAAATATTAACGAATTGAGAGACCAAGCGTTTGGAGGTGGGAGGTTTGGACAAAAGCTGATAAAAGATGTGTTGTTCAGGCAACGTTTCAAAATGAGGGATCAACTGCTTAACAAAATTTCTGACTTGCAAGTATCGGAAAAAATGGCTGGAAGGGAGACCAAATTTTGCCTGCAGCTGAGCAAAGGAAGCAAAGTGGTCATTGATGTAAAGATCTTTGATGGCGGTCAGGCCTTTGTCGGACCACAGTGACAGGTGCGCTTTTAAAGGTGGATGATGCCACATTTCTACCCGATGCCAAACATTTCACCAATTCCGTAGTTGGAATCAAAGAGGTTCTGTAGGATCTTTGGGGGAAAAAGCTGGTCAATTCCTGGGTGTTAATTTGCAGATCTCTCCTCGCCGAGTTTATATTTCGGCATAATAGAGTGTACAGTTGGTTGCGGTACCTTGAATCATTTAGAGTTTGCTCCTAAGGAGGAACCTGACTTGTGGAGATCCAAAATTTGATCATGATGCCATGGCTTAATTCTTTAATGCAAGAAGGTACTGTTCCAGAGGGAAGCTCTTAAATGCAGCCACAAGTGCTCCAATTAACCCGTAATTACACCAATCAGTCACTCAGAAGCTTTTAAAATTCACTAAAGATCTGTGAGCAATATATTTGGCAGTAAATCTTGATGAAATACCTGAATTTAAATGTGCAACCTCTGTATTGAAGACCCCAACAGCTCTGTTTACATGTCTCTGGCAAATATGATGTATTAAAACAACAACAACAAATGTCCAATTACCTCCCCTTGAAGACATCAGACCAGAATTATTGTCCTTCATGCAGATCTTCATATAGCAAGCTACCACTGTGTGAAGTTTCACTGAAATTTACTGATTGGTTTAGGAGGAACTGTACTTACAAGGCTCATGGACAGACAGATATATGGATGGATGGAAGGAGTGATTCCCATCTACCCCTCAAACAAAAGCTGGCGGTGGAATTAAATCAATTACTGTATTAATCTGAAATTGTCCATGCTGTTTAAAGTGAGAGTCATCTTGGTGTATGTAAACGTTTAAGAAGAAGACAGAAGTTCTACACAGGGCCTAAGGCCCATTGGTGCTGGTGCTTATTCCCAGATAATGTAGCATCAAGCAGGTAAGATTCTACAACACCCTCTTGACAGGATGCCAGACCGTCACAGGTTAGTTCCCCAGCCAAGGCTGGTAGCCACTTACAGCTGGGTGGAGTGGGACAATGCAGAAGAAAGACACAGACAGGTAGCTTGACTGGGAATCGAACCTAGGTCTAGTCTAGGTCACACACCAGTACGAGAAGTCTTCCAATGCTTCTGGAGTTCCAATTAAGAATAAGAAATTGGACTACGTTACATCATCAGCTTCCTCTACATGTGAGATCAGACTTTAAGGTTTTGTTGAACAATAAAAGGCCCATTTATCTGGCAGGTCTAATAAAGCCTTATGTGCCTTCCTGTGCTCTGTGTTCTCAAAGTTCAGGCCCACTTTGCAACCCAAAGGTCAAAAAGAAGTCAGCAACATAACAGTTATGGTCACTGTGATGATCACTTTTACATTTCGGTTGAAGGTAATTATAGATTGTTTTCATGACATTGATGACACTTGAATGATTTCCTGTGCAGTGGAAGATGAAAAAAAAAGCCCAGGTGTACCCTCACACAGAGGGTTCTTTCCATGGCCAATAGTGACAAACCATTAAAAGCATCAGTATGATGACACCAGCGTTGTGGAACTTGTCTGGCCTGACCAGTCCACAGACCAGACAGTGGTCACAGACTGCACTGTGTGCCAGTTTCTCATTTTGGCTTTCATTACAATCTGATACCTCCACCCATCTGCTCACAAAAGGAGAGTGGGAGAGTGGAAGCAAGGAGAGGAAAAAAGGAGAAGCGAGGTGGGAGTGTGCACAGTTGGCTATCGCGCTTCATCCCTGCTCCTCCTCCTCGGTATCTGTGCTCTTTGTCCTACACCTCCCTGTCTGTCTTCCCCTTGTTCCCTCTTTGTGTGTTTGAGCGACTCGCTCCTCTCCTCCTCCTTTCATCTTCAGATATAAGTAGAAAGGAGCTGTGCTTCCTCAAAAGACCCCAGCAGGTGTGTGGTGTGTCTAATTGTAGGTAAGCGTTTGTGTGAGTGACTAAAATATGCTTTAAAGTCCTGCAGAGGAGAGTGTTTTATTTATTATTTTTTCCCCCACATTTCACATTATGCATGCATTTGTAGCTACAGTAAGAGCGTGTGTGTGTTAGCTGTGCGTGTATTGGAGATATCTCATTTCCTCAGGGGAGTCCAGGCCCATTTCCACAGTCTGCTGCAGCCAGCCAACCCAGTAATGCATCGATAATCTATTAGCGCAGCAACACACCCACAGATAAGCTTGTCCTTCCTACCTGCCACTGCTGAGCACACTCTGGGTGTGTGGTGACTGGAACTGGACGGGACACACTGCCTGTACCTGAAAAGCAAACATATCAGAGGCATAAGAAATAATACAGCAAACACTAAACAAATAAAAGCCATTCAAAGAAACAACACCCTCACATGCACTCATTTCAAAAAATTATATCACAATGTCAGTTTTTCCAATATCGTGCAGCCCTAGAGAGGAGGCAGCGGAACACTTCAGAGGCTACTTCCAGAAGTTAATGGAGAGCTGTGCAAGCGCCATCGATTCTATATCACATCTGCCAAACACATGCGTGTAACTCTATTGTAAACATACCTGCCAAACAAGATGCAAACCAGAAAAATCACAATAATGGTAGAAATGGTACAAACAAATGTAAGGAGCAAAGATTTTCTTTTGAGGAACTCTGATATGAAGTACTGTATTAAGAAGACATGCATAGTGATGGAAAACGAGGTCACAGTGGTTATTATCAGCCTGTAAAGACAGTCAGTATAATAAGGGCAATACTAGCACTAATATGTGACGCCGAGCCCAACCTCAAAATTGTGCAAGGTCTTAGCAAGGTATAATCTATGCTAGCAACTTTCATCGGGGTCCATGAAGTCCTTTTGGCATCATCACATACATTAGGTTTTAAAGACTTGGCCACCTAGTGTCTACAATTAGAATCACAATGCACCCAACGTGGAACTTGTCAGAGGTCTTAGTGAGGTGACCTTGTGTTCGGACACAGACAGACATACATGTGGAGTCAAGCAATTCCTAGTCTTACTCTGCCTTTGGTGACGCAGGTAAAAATAAAACCATGGCCACATTAACTACAGCTCAGCGAGACCGACAGCAAGGAACCAAGAATGAGACGCGCTCTAAAAACGACTTGACCACCCTTTGGCTGGCTGGTGGCTGAGTGAGTGAGGAGCCTGCCACATACCGCAAGGCGTGGTCGACTCAAATTTGATCAAGACGAACAATAAACCACTATAACCAGAGTGTCGATGAATGGACCATTCTGCCAATTAGGACTACCAATTTTCATGAAAACCTGTGAACCATCGAATCTGACCTTTGACCTTGAACACAACCTTGGATCCACCTTTGATGGAGGATCACGTGAGGAACATTGTGTGCAAGTTTGATCCAAATCAGACCATAACATAGGAGGAGTAGCGATTTTTGTGACATTCATTAAATGGCTATAGAATCTGACCTTTCACCATGACCTTGGACACACCTTTGATGGAGGACCACATGAGGAACATTGCATGCGAGAATTGACCCTAAATTGTTGGAAGAGAATCTATTTTTGCTTGGGGTTGTCCCAGCGGATGCGGCATTGAGCTGAATGTTGATATGGCACAAGTTTTACACCAGATGTCCTTCCTGACGCAACTCCAGATTTACATGGAGATGGGGCTCAGGTGACCTCGTACCTGGAAAAAGGCGCATATTTCCAGTGCGTGCGCTCGTACAGTGGGGAGGAGTGGGGGAGGGGGGGTGCGCTGAGTGATGTTTTAGCGAAGTACAACATTAGAGATCTTTTATGTTATGAGAAAATTACAAGTATTTTCAGGTCATTATGTGGAGGGACAAATTCGACTATGGCAGGCTGCCACAGTCTGGGTAGTTAATGGGAAGATGCAGGTAAAGTTTTTAGGCTCCACCAACAACAACATATGAGAAAAACACACACCGAGACATTTAACAAATCCACAAAATGTGATGTAATCATCCCTGAATATATGAAAATAAGCACGTAGACACACGCAAACAGACAGCAGTTAATGCACTGACCAACCAGACTGTGATTACAGCCGCCACACGACATGCACCAACTGTCATCCGAAATACACACACACTTAGAGAAAAGGTGACAGACACACAGAAATACCACAGAGGCAGACAACACGCATAAACAACATACCAGCATGATGTAAGAACATGCAATATCAGACATCACCATAATTAAAGCTAAAGCCGTGTTTATCAGCCGGCTAAGCAGGACAGGAGGAGCTAAGCTCTAAAGATGCCTGTTTGTTTACAATAACACAAACGCACACAGATAGTGCAGCGGCATTTTAAACGCCATCCTACCAGCTACCTATTTTAGCCATCCACAAGGCTATTTTATACCCCGTGATCAAATCCTGAGGGCTGCCAGCCAGACGCAACATATAATTAGGCCCATATGCATTAGAGAAATGATAAGTTTGCTACCACAGCGTAACAGAGTTGACATCATAGTCTGCAGCGCTTCTGTCACTGTGTGGGCGCCCATTATTAGGGAAACAACAACTGAATAACTGGCTGCAAGTTATCAAACAAAAGGTCTCGGGGTGATGTGAAGTTACACATCACTTGTGGCTCTGTTAAATTAATCATTGCGAAATGTAAATGGTACGTTATGGCAGATCTGTCTAGGGCAGGTTGTCCTCAAAAACTGAGTGGACGTGCACTAAAGGAGACGAGTGAGGGAAGCCACCAAGACACCCACACCAACAGTCGCGTTGACGACCTAACCACACTACCACAATGGGATCTGGTTAAATAGAATATTAGCAATTCTGCTTTCAAAATTTTAACCTGGAAGGATTATTTCTTTATTTTTTTGCGGCTGATTAGTTTGGTTAGGAGTAATACTGCAACTTTTAATCGAGGACTCGATTATTCATCGACAACTGAGCGACAACTATTTTGATAATTGATTAATTGGTTAGAGTTTTTTTTACATGTCCAAATTCTCTGAATTCAGCTTCTTTACAAGTTTCCTTTCTCCTCCTGTCTGTCAAACTGAAATTCGGTTGTGGACAAAACAAGACATTTGAGGACGTCATTTTGGGCTTTGGGAAACGATAATCCACATTTTGCACCATTTTATGGACCAAACAATTACCGTATTCGACCGTTTAAACACATGGGGCCTCTTGGGGGGGGGGGTCCCTGGTGCTATTTTATATGCATTTATTTTTTTGTTTATATATTGTTAAACATTCGACACGAGGTGTGTTGCCGGGTGACGGCTGGATCAACAAAATGAGCCATTTTTTAAAAAACACGCACACACGCGCACAAAAAAAAAAAAAAACCCAAACTGAATCCGCACTGTAAAAGTCGCGTCCAAAAACGGTCACACACTGAAAATGCTGCCACACAAACGCGCGAGACTGGTGCGTGTGACGCACGTGTCTGACACAACATGCAGTGTGTTTCAGGCGTGACGTGTTACAGACGGAGTCCGATTTGAGCGGTCAGACCAAAACAGAGCAGTGACGTTCATCCACCTTTTCTTCACAGCTGCCCAGCTGTCACAGGCTGAATCAAAGCGGCCGTTACGCAGCTAGAAAGACGGCGAAACGGCACCAACCACAGCATCGACTTGAAAAGTGACAGCTTAACGAGCCGTTACGCTGAAATGTGCTGGCGAGAACCCTGATTTAGGTGTCATGTAAAACAAATGAATGTTTTTAATTTGTGCAATGATAAGAATATTTTCGTGAGGTAACAGATGGAATATTCCATTCAACGAGCCGTCACACTTAAGTGGGCACCCACAGAGCATGCTTAAAAGAATGATTTCGGGGGCACCCTATGTTCAATAAAAAAAAAATTTTGTGCACAGTACACTTAAATGGACGAATACGGTAATCCATTCATCGAGAATATAATTACATATTAATCGATAATGAAAATTGGTAGTTGCAACTCTAAGGGGTATAAAAAAAAATACATCCGATACTGACAAAAACTACAGCTACCAGGGGATAATAAATTACAATAATCAATATTTTATTCAGTAAAGTGGCAGTGGAATCAGACCATACTCAAATTCCAGCTTGTCCGAGATGCACTCATTTGGGATGTCCAGTTCATATTTGGTGAAAATCTGATTAGTTTTGTTCAAGTTATCATGGACACAAGAAAGCGTGATGTGCAGGCTAGAATGGCCTTGGACAAACTCGGTTGACGACTGGCCATTTGCTTTGATACAAAACGCATAACAATAAATTGCTTACGACTACTGAAGACGACCTCTGATTGATTGGGGCAGGATAAACGCGAGTGTGTTAAGCAACCGTGTAAATGATGCCGCACATGTTTGTGTTACTATTGTTGACTTTCAAGCAGGTGAGAATACTGCAAATCATCTACAATCTACACCGACATGCTCCACATCATCTTCTACCATGGCTTTTGCTTTGATGCGACCTTTGCGACCTAGGCTGAGGGGTCCTGTGTCCATCTCGATGAGATCTGAATAAAGGTGTTGTGGTGAGCGAAACAAAGCAAACAGCTATGGAATAAGAATTAACTGAGAGACGTCGCCATAACTGATGCCATCATATTGGTTCCAACAGTTGTGAAAAGGAAGGTTAATGATTACAGGACTTGAACCGAACACCAGTGGAACACCAGGTCCAGCTCTGTGGTAACGAGGTAATAAATCCAAGACACAACAGAGTACAGTCCTTCACAACACTATAAATGCCCCTTTAAAACGCACACACACACCAAATCACACACACACACACACACAAAGGACAGCATGTCAGCACAGACTGTTGCTGCACTGGTTTGCTCATTTTTTATCATTTTATTTTTAAAGTCAAATCAGTCGAGCTGTTACAAATTCAAACTGCAGCGCATAAACCCCAAGCAATCATTTCAGGTAAAGCCTGAAGTATTCCATCATTTCCCTCTTTGGATAATCCCTGGATTCCTGCCTTTTGGAATACCTCCACAGATTATGCCTTCGCCTAAACCACTTCACGGCCAGGGAGACGGGCAGCAGGGGAAGGGGAACGAGGAGGAGGCGGCTGTGGTGGGAGCGAGGAGATGAGGCTTGTTTTAAGAAGTCGGTAGCTTGTGAATCTTGCTGGGCTTGCATTTCCCCCTGCGGACATGTTTTGTGCACGTCGAGGAATGCGCTCGCTCCATCACTCAGTTGTAACTACCCACCACACCTCCTCTCTCGCCTCCTTTAAGGAACAGAGGTATGTAGGTAGACACAGACGGCTAGGCTAACTCACAACAGCTCCCGTGATCTGCCTGACAACAGCCTGAGGGCCCGCACATGGGCACACATGCTGACACGCACGCACACAGTCGCTACAAAGGCAGGGGGAGGAAGACCAAAGAGGGGCCCCGGGATGGAGCCTTGAGGCACTCCAACCTGGTGACACAGCAGCAGCTTCGCTTCAGGCCCCCAGCCGGTAAGCCCAAATAACAAAATTGCCAGTTGGAAACCATTTGGGCTTGTTGTTGTGTTGCTAACTGCCTTTGTTTGTTGGAAAACAGTGACGAGGCCCCCACTCTCTAATTTACCGGGGAGTTACAGGGACTTTGCTCATTCCTGAGTGGAACGTACAGTGCAAGCAGCTTGCATTTCATGATGGGGTGGAGAAATCCGCAATTGGGAGGGTGGCCTTCCGGCCAGAGTGGGGCTGTGTTGAGGAAAGAGTGAGCGAGTTCAGCAGCTATTTTTAGCTGAAATGTCACTTTAAGCTCGCAGTCTGTGTCTGCACGGCTCAACAGTGGTAGGGCTATGGCAACGTGCGCTATACTCCCAGATCAGCACGACAGAAGTACAGCCTGCAGAGTGGCCTTTCAATTTGATCAGACCTGCTGCTGCACTTTGTAAACTAAACAGATTGTCGAAGGCAAAATGTAAATGGCAGCATAAACTAACCCACAATAAACAGACCTTACATCGTGAGGGCAAATCATGGAAGGTGCACAAAAGGACAACACAAAGGAATCACAGTCCACACCTTGCCATCGCCGTCACCCCGCTGAACCCGTAATAGTCTGTCAGAGCTTGTGTCGATGAAAAAGTGAATGGTGAGGAAACGGCACAAAGAGCAGGAGAAAAAGAATCCAAGATCAACTCATCTTAGTGAGCTGGTGCAATGCCTGAAATGAAAGGGAATAAAAGAGTGAGAAGAAAGAGAGGAAGGTGCAGAACATATGGTGCACGGGGACCTAGTTTCCTTCCCTTCCCTCCTCTCCCGCACCTGGGACTGTTACTCCTCTAGGAATCAAAACGCAACTAAATTTCTACTTTCTTTAATTAGTTCTCCATCTCTCTCTCTCTCTTCCTCTTCCATATCCACCTCCAGCCATATGTTGGCATCTTTTCACTCCATCTTCTCCAAGCTGCTCCATGTTTTTGTCTCCAGCACTGTCTGGGTAGCTTTGATTTGTTTTCATTTCAGACTCTTCTCCCTCCGTAACTGCCTCGAGTCGATGAGAATAAAGAGATTTGACAAAATAAAGAATGCACATCTCAATCAATTAATCCATTTTTACACAGTATAACGATGCCGATTATGTCAGAACGACTTCTTTCAATAACAAGTTTAATGTTGGGTGAAAGAATAATAGGTGTGGATAGAAGAGGACACCCAGAAGAGGTAACGTGTCACGCCGCACAGGCGTACATGAGCTTCAGTAGCCATTATACTGAGGCGGGGGGGCGGCTCAATATCAAACGTCTGCAGACGGTGGATTTGCACTAAACTGAAGTCATCTGCATTGTGGCCGTGACTAATGATGTGAGAATTGGATGGTACGCGTCTCTACAGATGGCGGTGCAAACATCGTCAAAGCTCAGTTGGGCACACCTGCAGTATGATTGGCACCGGCTTTATCTAAGAATCAATAAGTTGTAAAGTGAAAAACCAATGATGAAATGTGTAGGCAGGTCAGGTTTGGGACCATGCACTGGTGCAGAGTGTTGTGGCATCCACCACACTATGGAACTGCCTCGGTCCCTGGATGGCAACCACCCAGGCAGACAACCAGTGAAAACTGGGTGTTCCCCTGACCTTTTCCAGTTGCTGGGGTCCTCGACACTGAGGCACCTGTGTGCTGGATCATGCCCAGAGAAATCCACCACATGTCCAAAATGTCATAGCTGACGTTCCCTCACAATGCAAGTGGTACACCTCATCTGAGTCTCCCTAAGTAACCGTTTGTTTGATACACAGTCATTACAGCGGAACCCCAGGATCCTCCAAAGTAACCTAGTACCAAAGACATCCAATCGTCACCTTAGATCACTGGTTAGCGTCTAGTAAGTAAGATAGGAAGGACCAGAAGAACCCTAAAAACTTGGACCTTCGTTCTCCTGCAAAGGTATCGGCATCGCCAAACACCTCTGTCCAGCGACCTCATGACTTCATAATAGTGTGGTTTGGTATGGTCAAGAAGACACTTTCCATTAGATTTTTGTGCCGAAATAGATTTTCAGACCCCCCCCCGGAGGGGCCATATCCATTTTGCACCCCTGAAAACTAACGATGCACCTATTTCTGTCATTTATCAACCAATTTTCATAAGGAGTCATTTTGTAGGTTTATAAGTATACTAAGATGATTTATTATACTTTTGGAGCAAATTTTTAGACTCTTCCCCCCTTTCTGGGCGGGG
>OMMV01235716.1:0-12658 GCA_900302635.1 Chatrabus melanurus
GACTGGAAAATCATTATGGGCCTGTGGGCAAGGTCCTTAATCCCCAAGTTGCTCCCGATGTGCAGTCGAGCGCCTTGCATGGCAGCACCCTGACATCGGTATGTGTGTGTGAATGGGTGAATGTGAGGCATCATTGTAAAGCGCTTTGAGCTTCAGATGGAAAAAGCGCTCTATAAATGCAGTCCATTTACCATCCATAATCATATTTTACAAGTTAATGTGACCCAAGACAATTAAGTCAGATCCTTCCTTAAATATGTTGAAACAACTTTTACTAATTAAATTGGACCCAAACATTGCAAATAAGTAGCGGTAATGCTAATACTTTATGTTCACTCAACATATTTACAATTAGTTGGTTCAACATAACTGTGTCTCGCTAAATTAAAGCATTTTAATTAGGTGGAAATTCTTTCCATAATTTTATTACGTTCACCCAACAAATTATTTCTTTGAGTGCAGTTGAATTTTGATTTGATGCGTTTAAATTCTGTTGAGATGTTGCTGTGAAAAGTTTGCAGTTAGATGACAGACTGTTACTTAAGTGATGAGCGAGATCATGTTGGAGGTCGCTTCAGACAATCTGGAGTCGAAACATTTCATACATCTACAAACTAAATGAGGAAGGAATCAAATCTGCTGCAGTGAGTGCATACGGTGACACTCCAGATAGTGTTAAATCAACTCTGTCATCGTGTTATATATATATATATATATATATATATATATCTCATCGTGTTAAGTCAAGTTGATAAACTCTTAGACTTCATTCATACTATAATAGAGTTAGTATAAACTAAAAACAATGACAAAATCGCCAACAGAATGTGAAGATCAAGGATAACACAAGAAAAGTGGTTTGTTTTCCTTGTGTTTCATCCTTTGTTATTCAAAGTATCAAACATGCATAAGAAATTCAAACAAAGACAATTCGTCGCCTCGCCCCGAGCCATCTCCACGTGTGTTGGTGAATATTGCAAATACAGTAGCAATGATGGAAATTTATTATTGAGGTGAGCACAATAAATCACAATCAAAAAAGTGAGCAAAGTTAGTAAATAATCATTTATAAACAGACTTGTACATATCATGATCATACAGACATGATGACATCATCGTGATGTCACACATACATTAGGATATGACATTCTATTTTCTGATTTATATGCACTGTGGATCATCCTTGCAGCTTTTCCAGTTTCAGGGTGAATGAGAAAAATGTGGCTTTTGGATTGTATACATTTATATATTACATGTACATGTTTGTCCTTCTAGCTCACTTTGTTTCAAAGTTATTGCAGAATATGTGATTTTTTTGATCAATTAGTGTCACATGACGTCATTTGGTGATGTCATCATGACACCACATATAGATGGTATTCTGTTTACTGATTCTTATGCACTTTAAATCATTCTCCAAGCTCTTAGTTTTGAAGTTATTGTGGAAATCATCATTGCGCACTAAGAAGTGAGAGGTTTTCTGGCGGAGGAACGGTGCACACGCACGTGCGCGCGGAGCAGGCAATCATACAAGCCAATACACCAACTGGATTTTGTGGTGTGACAGCAGTGGAGACAACAGGTGTTAATCCAGCTATGTGCCAAGATTGTTCACTGCCCACCGTACAGTCGTGGAATTAATGGAAGAATTAGGGAGAGCAAGTCCACGCCGAGACACGACACTTGTAGCACCAGTAATGGTAAGGTACAAACTGTTCACGCTTACGCTGTGATCTGCTCTTTTATGCACATAGAAGTAGTGAGTGAGTAGGTTGTGTTTCTGTTAAGGTTGGAGCATTTGTGTTTTTGTGTCTAAGCACATGTTACACATCTTAATGATGTATTGTCAGAAATCTACGTTTTCATTTCAAACCATCCTCCGTTTGTCCACACAGCTCCAGCCCCTCGGAGGATGAAAAACAGCATAAAAATACTGCATGGCACACACACCGGTGTTATTATAGTTTTGTTTTTTTACATTACTTACTACTTTTATTTCTGGAGTTGCGTCAGGAAGGGCATCCGGCGTAAAACTTGTGCCAAATCCAAATGTGGATCTCTGTGATCTGCTGTGGCGACCCAGAGCACCCAGGAGCAGCCGGAAGGCAAACAACAACGTACTACTTTTATTTCATTGTTAATTTTTGTTTTCAATTCAGTTTCATGGCCCTATGATGTGATATTGCACATCTCTGTGCACAGAGTTTGTTATTAACCCATAAAATTCATTCATGGACTAGCGCCCCCTTACTTGGTTGATTTGCTTGCACCTTACGTACCGGCCCGTGCTTGTTCAGTTTGTGATAAAAGCATGACATTTCTACCACAGTTAGTACATACCAAAAGGTTTATTTTCAGATGTGGAGACAAGTTGGATTTGACCTCTGAGGACCATGAGGGGTCAACGAAGGATTGCACAGGGGTCAAAATTAAAAAATTCTGCAATCATATTGAAACATATATTATTTGCCTGATCATAAAGATTCTAAAAAGGTATAGTTTGGACTATCTATGACTGAATGTTATGGAGTTATGAGGTAAAAACAGCAAAAATGGTGACAAAGGTCAATTTCAGTTTGTACAGGGGTCAAAAATGAAAGTTGCTCCAGTTTTGGTAGAAAGTGATGCAAATCACTGGTTGGGCTAATAGGATTTTAAAAAGCATCTGTTATGCTTAGTTATCACGTTACGGGGTCACAGAGGTCATAGTGTCCAATGGACGTCGACCTTGTTTGACCTTTACTTTGGAAACCAAGCATTCAACACAGTCAAAACTATTCCATTTATTGATCCTACTGGCTCAATCAATAATTTGCATCACTTTTTACCAAAATTGGAGCAACTTTCATTTTTGACCCCTGTACAAACTGAAATTGACCTTTGTCACCATTTTTGCTGTTTTTACCCCATAACTCCATAACATTCAGTTTCTTTCTCAGTGGAGTTCGTGTGTTCTCCCATCAACAAAACACACATTAGGGTTAACTCGGGAATGGAGTTTGAAGCCACATGAGGGCGGAGCTGGTGCAGTGTGTCATCCCCGTCAGCATGTTTCATTGGTGTTCGACTCCTTGATGTAGAGACATGTTTAATATATCTCCTCTCTGCAAACCACTCAGAGTCAAAGAAATGGGAAATGGGAGCGTCTAAATGGAGAATTAGTGATCCCATGGACTTTGGGCCTTTTTGACCACAGCACTGCAAGTTCCACATTTGTTGTGACAAAACTGTCCTTGGCTTTTGAAGGCTCAGTTAGGTGCCTTGCCAGACATTTGTTCTGGCCCAGCTTTGGGGACTCTTCATTCCCAGGGACTCGTCATTCCCAGGATTCTCAAAGTGACACAAAAGAGTGTCCGTCCGGAGGTACGCGAGGTACAACAGCTCTATAAACGGAATAAAACCGTCTTAGTGGCCATTTCCTTGCCTTGGGTGGTAAATCACAGCGTTTGTCACAGGGAGGTTTATGTTGTTTGTGCACGATGTGCCACCACTTCAAAGCTGTGGGAGGGGACCACAAGGGGGAGGGAGGGTGTTGTCCTCATTCAGTGACTCACGGTCAGCCTCAAAGGAGCCGCTCTGTAACATCCGGTACTTTGTTGGCTTTACTGGGAGAACTGGTCCAGAAGGAATCAGTGCAACAATATTTGTCATCCCAAAGTTAAAGAGCAACTTCTGGACGGAATAATGTTTTACTGAAATCATGCGTCTCGGCTGCTAAAGTCATCATATGAGAAGAAATGAAAAAAGAAAAGGTTTGTTTTTTTGTGCTGGATGACATCACAAAAGGCAGTTTGACCTGCCACCGTGCTTTGCTCTATTCGAGGTGGTGGCTTTAGACAGTGTGTCAGTGTCCATGTCTGTCTGTCTCAGAAGGAAAAGGAGTGTATTTTGGTTTTTACCTCTGCGCTGCTGCACGTTGGGGTTTTCTGAGGCTGACGTGCAAAGACGATCTGTTTGCCTCAGTCATCACCACAGAGGCGGTGTAACGCGGAATACAGGAAAACACACTCATGGAAAGTTTCCTCCATCTGCTCCACTCTGTGTTTTCCCTGCGCTGGTAACAGCGTAGGGTTTGCACAGCAAAAATGCAGATGAGTGGGTGAGTCCACCTCGGCCAGCTTGTGCAGACGATAACTGGAAAACAAGGAATGCTATCATCTTGTAACTCACCAAAAAAACCAAAAAAACGCTTAACGAGGATGAGCCGATTAGTTTGTGGTGAACTTTGCTGCATCAGATCAATCCTAAAAGCAACGTTGTTTGGCCGATGTAATATCCATGTCTGCTCTGCCCTTAACGTGAGCATCAGTGGAGGGGCGGAGTATCTGCATAAACATGACGCCCACTATGTGGGCAAATTATAAACAAAATATACAACAGAATGGGAACGTCAGACTGGAATTACATAATAGGACACGTGGCCACGAGTGGTGCCAAAACCTTTGGTCTGTACTGTAAATTAGCAGTGGCGAACTCCAAGCACTGCTTTGAAATGTTTTGAAACCTTTGAAATATCCATTTTGAACATTGCTCTGGAGTCTGTACGAAAAGGAGGACGTCACAATATGAGCCAAAATACTCAATAGAATGTAAAAGTAAAACCGGAATTAAAGTGGAGATAGAACGTGTGGCTGGGGATGGTGCCAAACACTGCTTTGAAATGTTTCAAATCCTTCTTCTTGCAGTTAACTGGTAGATTGCAACTGACATAAGATGCTTACTGCCACCTACTGTACAGGAGTGTGCAGAGGGACTTGGAGTATAATTATTATCTAAATATTAAATAAAAAATAAAGTCTTCCTCATAACCCGCAGTCTTTAAGGAAGATACAGTGCCATAACCAGGGCATCTTCCATTCCAAGTTCTCGGCTTGCCATTGTTTCCTGACAGTCTGTATTCAGAATTTGTTTCATATCCTTTGAAACACCCGTGTCTTGAACATGGTTCAGGAGTCTGCATGAAAAGGAACACATCACGTGATGTGCTGCCACCTACTGAAAACTGGTATTTGCTGGATGTTCAGGATTATGCATCCATATCAAATTATGAATTTCATATTTAAAGGATAGAGTCAGCACAGGGTTTATAGATGCACACAAATTGCATTGAATTTTGAGTGAAAGTTGTGCTGACTGCAACATTACTGTTGGCAAGATGAACGTTTTTCAGTCAGACTCCTTGTGGTTCAGTGTTGGTTCTGTTTATTTGTAATAAAGTCAGCTATAAACCCGTGTTGTTCTTTGACCTATAATTTAAAATTTATAATTTAAAAATAACCCCAACTTGAAATATTAAGTTAAAGATTTTTCTGCCACTAGATGTCACACTTGCACCAGATTTCAGCACATAAACAAAGCTTCCCTCCTCAGCCACTCCTTTTCAACCCTCCCTCTGCATTGAGCAGAACGATTGGCAGTTGAAGCCTTTTAACAAGTCTAATGGCTCTCACAGTGGGAAAAGCCAGACTTATGTGGATTCTTGTCCAACTATGGTCTTGGCCAGAAGCATTTTTGCCTCAAAATGTGATTATTGGACATATTCCTGGAAAGTCACCACCGTCTGTCATTTTGGGGAAAAAAAAAAAATCGAAACCTGTGCAGTGACTACTGCTCTCTTCATAAACGTGGGGAGGGACAAAGGTTTCACAGGACAGGACTCACATGCACAGCTAGACCAGGAATGTAAACAGGGGACAGAAACGCTCAGAGCAAAGAGGGCGTGCCGCTTCATTCTCTGCTCAGGGTGCCATTAAGCAACTAAATAGTGACAGAAATAGCCGTTAGCGGCTATATGAATGTTTAAAATGCCATTCGTAGCACCTTGAACAACTCTACCTTCAAATATTAATGTGATAACCCATACTTACCTTTATGGACTTACTCAGCAAATTTGGAAATGTATAATTATTAGTTAGAGCAACTCTGACTTTAAAAATTGCAGACAAAAGAAAAGTCAGTTATCTGAACAAAAAAATGATTGGTTCGTAAAGCTATTCCAAAACGTAAGAATTTGAGTTGCTTTCTGTTACCTTGAAATTTTGAGTTTTGCCAACTTTTTTTTGTTTTTACAATGAAATTCAACCAGTCAGAAAAGGGTCAATTCAACCATTCAGCTACTTTCGACCTGCAGCAGAGATAACGTGCTGATGCACTTCACCGTATTTGTAAGCCTCCATTTAGATTGAATGTCTGTAATAGTTTTGTTTGCACCAGCTTGAGGTCGTGCAGAAAAGCAGCAGTGCTACATTAGTAAAAACCTGACTGGATGCAAAGGTACTGAGGATGTCATCTTGATGATCTGCAGGACATAGCACAAGTGGTTTTGGGACACGTCCAACTCCCCTTTGGCTGTTAAAGGGGATGACAGATGATACGCCGATTGGTTCATTTCATGCTCTGGCCAAAACACACCCATGACTAATTAAGCAAGTAAATCCAACCCCCCTTTTTTTTGCATTCAGATTATGCATCCTCTAAAAAGCAGAGTGCACAGCTGTTTGAAACGCGGACTCGCTTGAGGTTTTGTTGTGAGTTAACAGAGCAGGTCACAGCGTGCGAGCAGAGAGCCGCAACCAAAGCTCCCTGAGGTGAAGCATTGAGGCAGCAATGCCAGGTTTACTTTAGACCAGGTTTTTGGTCTTCAGGTTTTGTTTTTTTGGCTCATCTTTTTACTCGGGACAAAAGTTGTTTTAATTGGTTCAGTAGTGATTTAGAACGCAAACATTGTCACGGGCTAAAAAGCTACACGAGAAGAGACCGAGAAAGCTAAAAACACTCAAAGTCAACCACTTCTTGTTGCCACTGAATACGAGAAAATGTCAGAAGTGTCTGGTGAAAGAAGAAGAAGAGAAGAAGAAGAAGAAAAAAAAAAAAAAGTGTCTGGTGGCATGTTGAGAATCCTTACAGAGATAAGCCTGTGCCAGCTTACCTCAGCAAATGTAAAGAAGCTTTTTATAATGACCGATTATATAGTTAGCCGCTTACCTTAGCCTTCGTCCCGTTTTGCGCTGCCACTCTCCACCAAGTCATTACTAGTCAACTGACGATGGATGAAAGGCTTGCTCCTATTGTAAGTCTCAGAACCAGATTAAAGTCGTTTTTGTCCAGAGTGAAAAGATGAGCCCAAAAACATCTAAAAATAGAGTCTAGCTTGAAAAAAAAAATCCTGGAGTTCTCCTTTAAGAGCTCATAAAATGATAAAGTTTACATTTTGGAAATATAAAGTATCCTACACCCTCTGACATTTTAAGACACGTCTCTGAATCTGTGTAAAAGCTATTTTTATCCCACAAGTTACAAACCCTGAGGCCATTCAGCAGGTGGAAGCACTAAACTTAAGTGAGCTGACATTATCCCTAATTTTACTTTCTTTAACGGGAAGTGTCACAAAGTTTCTTCTCCAGTCGGATATGAGTTTGTCTGGGACTTTCCTTCATCTTGCCTTTGAGGTCCATAAAAGTACCTTTGGTCACTTGAGGCTCAGACTGCTGGCCGCAGATGGCTGCAGATACAGAAGCCGTCAGGCTCTGCAGCCAGAGCGGGCTGACTGAGCTGGCAGCACCAGGCCACAGCCTCTGTGAGTCACGGCCCAGTCTGGCTTCCTAAGCCGCGGTAGCGTGCAGTGCACAGCCTGTGGAAGGCCATCAGACATCAAATCACACCCCGACCACTAATAACACGGTCACAGGCTCTCTCAGGGGAGGAACAGGCTTGAGAGGTCTGTGATGTCTTCAAATGAAGCAGTAAGAAAAATCCCTCCTGTTACAGTAAAGAAAGGCACCAAAATCTCCCATTCCAGCTGGAGCCAGTGTTTTCTTTTATAGACGTAATAAATGTGGTTTTTCTCTTTGTGCTGGATTTAGATTCAGAGTGGGGAGCGAGTGTCAGGTGCATTTCACCCCATGAACACCAGGAGGAACCAGTTCTCCGTTTTTGCTCGTCGGCCCCAAAAAACAGCAGCTTTCAAAGAAAACTAAAATAATAATCTGCTTGGTTTTTAGATAACCTGATGACTTGTCAGGTCGAGATAAAGTCAGTGCTTCCTCTCAGGTCGCTCATGGATTCCTTCCAATTTAAGAACTTCACATCCTCATCTGGTCCCATGTTGAAAATACGTTCAAATTTATGGATGTGAGAAAAGTGGAAAAAATTAAAAACCCCTCAAACAAATGTGGTAATTGATTGTGATCATTTCAAACAAAGCAGCAGCAACCAGATTTATAGTTGGGTACATAAGTATTTGGACAGTCAGGTCAGGCCTGGAAGCCTGCGCTGGTGCAGCCATGTCCACCACACCAAGGGCCCGCCTTGCGTCCTGGATGGCAACCACCCAGGCAGACAACTGATGCGTCACCATTTCTCGAAAGTAGCCATCTACGTGCTGCAGCCAGGTTAAGTGTGGGCGTGGCCTTGGCCTTCTGCAGCCGCTGAGGATAAATAAATTCTTTCAGCTTCTCCCGATTTCAACTCTGGGTCGCCCCAGCATATCTGATATGGATCTGCGTGTTGATTTGGCACAAGCTTTATGCCAGATGCCCTTCCTGACGCAACTCCACATTACATGTAGAATGGGCAGGGGTGGCCTTGAACCGGGAACCTTCCATTTTGAAAACAGATCGCACTTAACCGCTTGGCCACCGCGCTGCCACCTGTGTGCTCGGTCCCTAAAAAGTGCCACAAGGATAAAATGTCGTAGCCAATGTTGCATCACAATGAAAGTCATTTGGACAGTGACACAATTTTTGTAATTTTGCCTCTGTACACCACCACAATGGAACTGAATTGACGCAATCAAGATGTGAATGAATTGTAGACTTTCGGCATCAAATCAAAGGCTTTAATAAAAATACTGCATCAAGGAATTGGACAAACCCACATTAACTGCAAATATAATTCTGGATGCTTGAATGCCTTAACTCTGGAACCCGTGGACATCACCAAATGCAGAGTTTCCTCCCGTTAGGTTCTTGCCCAGGTCTTTACTGTAGCATCCTTCAATTGTTGCTTGTTTGTGGGTTTTTCTGCTGTCAGTTTTGTCTTCTAAGTGAAAAGCGTGCTCCGTTTGTTGAGGACAGGTAACGGACTTTTGGCCTTGGGTCTTAGGTTGATTTGGCAGTTTGTTATGCATCATTATCCATCTGCTGCAGTGCCATTGGAGCCGAGTTCTTTGAGTTGGGTGGAGATGCTGTTCTCCTGGTCCAATCTTTGAGACAGGTATCATCCTTTCTGACTGGAAGAAAGGACTTGTCCCACTCTGGAAAGGAAAGGGTGATCAGCTGGGTTCCAACAACGACAGGGGTATTACGCTGCTCTCTCTGTGCTGAGAAAGGTACTCGCTAGGACCAATACGAGCATTGTGGGAGCCAATAGAGCCCTCTATTTGCTGCAGTTGGGAGTGCTGCAGTATAACGTCATCGGACTTCCGTGAGGGACACGTACACTTCAGTCTTCACCGACACCATTAGTTGGAGCATAGGAAAAAAAAAAAAAGGGGGGGGGATATCAGCAATCGGAGTAATTTAAAGCTAAAATTGACTTTTTTCATAAAGAAAAGTGTTTCTGAAACTGTAAACTGAGCGGAATGCTTGTGCGTTACTGTTGTGTTCCGGGGGTGCAACAGTGACTCGCGGAAACCGACCTCGAAGTACCCATTCATGGCGGGAGTTACTTTCCACCCATTCCCGCATGCAGTTCGAGAGAAGCAATTACGGAAACGGTGGGCCAATATGGTCTGACGAGAGGAGTCGTGGAAGCCCGATTTATACTCCAGGGTGTGTTCCAGGCACTTTGAAGGTGGAATTGGCCCCACGCTATCAGACCCGATGTTATTCCCATGGAATGTGCCGACCAAGATATGAGCGTCGACGGCCATAGCCAAGCGCGAGGAAGCCACCGCCACTTTGCCCGGGCCAAGCACAGCAGGCCGCAGCTACGAACGCCCACGTTTTATGAACATTGAAAAGGAAAACTTTGGCCCACAGACACATGAAGTGGACGGAACCACAGTTTATGTCGTCATCTAGGATTCTGCCCCAGTTAATTTTAAAATCAAATAAAAATATTCCAGAAATTTGCCGTCAGTTGTAACAAAAGACGAGATAGTACAGATACGTTTTCTTCATGTAACTACTAACTTATCGATTTGGTAGTGACGGATCAAGCTAACAAGCTCAGTATCCGAACTCAGTCAAATCATTGGCGCGTCAAGCCAGCTCGCTCGTTTGCAAGAAATTAATGCTAATATGGGTTACATCAAGTGTCGACCCAGAGGATTTTATAAATATTTAAAACTGTGTAATTGTGAGATCAGATATTCTTAAGTCATAATTACCTCCACACTTACAACACAATAGACACACCCCCAAACCCCAAGCAATCATTACTTCATCAAACTGAGCTCCGCCCATTTCACGTAGATCTCAGTTAATATTTACATTTAATTTCTTTGTTTGACCGTGGCACAAGCAATTATCATTTAAAGTGCTTAAACAGACTCATGAATGGACGTACACTTCAAACGGTTATACGCCGATCACTGTCGCACACTTTGCTTCTGTTTTTACTTCGTAAAGTTAAAAATCGGACCATCAACTGGTCCATAGTGCATTTTATTATTATTCTTATTGTTTACATGTGGTGCTGTGGCTTACTCTGTAAATAAACTGAATTGACTGTTTCATTAAATTTTTCCTTTTAAAAATATTTTCAAAACTACAGTACTTGATACTACAGCAAATCCTGGCTGTTGGCGCGCTGGGATTCAGGGTGGAATTTTTTTTGTATTACTGTTGCACGATAAGAAAATCCAGATTTAGAGGGTTAAAAAGTACTTTGTGGACCAATTTAAGTCCCAAGGCTGAGAACATAAAACATTCACAGACTCGGTGTGACCTTAGTTTGAAATACCTACAGGAAAAAGTCTTTTTACAGCATCTTAACCGCAGATGTGAGTATCAATCATTGTTTTTCAAAAATTGCACCAAAAGCAGCAATCCTGTAGTCGCTATGTGCACCAGACCTCCCAGCAGTCCACAGGATCATCTGCGGTGGGCTGATATGAACAAAGTGTGAGACAGATCTTTACCCAGGGCCATTTCAGTGACATCCGCTCAGCTTTTAGATAAATTTTGCAGTGGTGGTTTGAGAGTTTCCCTCACTGTGCTGCAGGAAAGAATTATGCTCGGTCTGAACAACAATACACATCCTGTTGATGAGAAAATCTGTTTGAAATTAGACCAGCCACTTTGGCACATTGACATAATTAACTTATCAGGTGACCGGACCTCCAGGCCATCCAAGGGACTTTGTGTTTTTAAAGTGTCTTTTTATTTGAATCACCGGCGGCTGGCGTATGATCGAGCGAAGTTCCAGCTGATGAAATTTCAATATCCTCAGTGCTCGATATGATACCAGAGTGGATTGCATTCTCATTGTGTGGCACTTCATTGTCTCATAAATCAGCTAGTCACTGACCTATGAAGCACCTTTCATGGCTTGATGTGGGACCGCCGCTGCAGAAACGTGAGACGACGACCATGTGTTGGACCTGTGTGTCAGGCTGCCGATGTGGAGATAAAAATTCAGACACTGTGTGCGTCATTCTCTTGTCGTGGCACTCTTTCAAGCCTGCCCAAATGCAGGGTGGCAGTTTGTGGGTCCCCAGAGAGGGATCAGTCCAAAACATGCGGGTTAGATCCAGATACACATCGCTGGTGTGAGATTTGGAGAAAAAAGGAGGGGCGGGAAAGGAAACTCTTTCATTTCTTGCTCTTATTCTTACTCAGCCTCTCTTCCTACTCTTCTACTGCTTTAGCTGCACATATTGATAACTTTTGGGTATATGACGTCTATTATACCCCCACAAACCAAAACTTCTGTCTGTCTTTCCTTCAATTTTGTAAATGCAATTTCTCAGCCGTTTGGTGGATTTCAATGAGATTTTACACAATAGTAGCACGCCATATGAAGACGTGCATAAAAGGAAAATAATTCTGGACCGACATGTCCAAGTGGAAATAATTGTACTCTTGTGTTTAATCGAGGCATCAGATGATCCTGACCTCATAAGCGCAACTCCTCCTAACCCATTTGGGGTATTTCAATGAAACGTCACACAGTGGTAGCACAATATATGAAGATGTGCATGAAGGAAAATTATTCTGGTCCAAGATTTTGAAGGGGAGATAATTGGAATTTTGTTTTTAATTGCTGCATTATCTGATATTGAACTCGTAAGTGCAACTCCTCCTAAATCTTTGGTAGATTTCAATTAACTGTCACTCAATGGTAGCATGCCATGTGAAGATGTGCATGAAGGAAAATCCTTCCTGTCTGACATCGTCAAGGGGAGATAATTAGATTTTTGTTTTTCATTGATGCATCCTATCATATGAAGCACAACTCCTCTGCAACTGCTTTATGGATTACAATGAAACTTGACATGATAGCACACCATATGAAGATGTGCATGAAGGAAAATAATTCTGGACCGACATCTCCAAGAGGAAATGCCTTATGGATTACAATGCATTTTCACACAGTAGTAGCACAATGTTAAGATGTGCATGAAGGAAAGCGCTTCGACATGTTCAAGATATATGGACTTCTGTGTCTAAGTCATGCCTCATACTGTATGATATTGATTTTATAAGAGCAACTC
>OMMV01235722.1:0-14484 GCA_900302635.1 Chatrabus melanurus
AGTAAATTGGTGACTCTAAATTGATCATAGGTGTGAGTGTGAATGTGTTTGTCTGTCTGTATGTGGCCCTGCGATAGACTGGCGGCTTGTCCAGGGTGTACCCCGCCTCTCGCCCAGTGACTGCTGGGATAGGCTCCCGCCCCCCCCCCCCCCGTGACCCTTAATTGGAATAAGCTGGTATAGAGGAATGAATGAATTGAATCACATATTATATAGATTCACAATACAGTGCACCGCTAGCAGTCACTTACGAGAGGCGCTTCAGTGTCGACATCGACATTAGCGTGGGTGGCAATTAAATTCTATTTATTTATACACTGCCAAATCACAACATAAGTCACCCCAAGGTGTTAAACACATCCAAGGTTTAAACCTTATCCATCCCATGAGCAATCTCATTGGCAACAGTGGTAAGGAAAAACTCCATCAGGCATTTTTTTGATTATACCATACCAACTTTATTTATAAAGCACTTTAAAACAACCACAATGAACCAACGTGTTGAACAAAAGAATAACTAAAACAAATAAGGATAGACAACAACCATACAATAAAACAAAATGAAATAAAAGTAAAATAAAACTAATTAAAATAAAGTCAAATCAACATCTCTCTATGTGTCAAACGCCAAGGAGAGCAGATGGGTTTTAAGAAGAGATTTAAAAACACAAAGAGAAGGGGCCTGTCTAATGTGCATAGGCAGCTTATTCCACATTGTAGGAGCCGGTCCACTTTGTAGCACGGTCCCCTCTGAGCTTACGCTTCATTCTAGGCACACTCAGGAGCAGCTGATAAGCTGACCTGAGAGAACAGGTGGGTGTATAAGAATGTAGCCGCTCAGATAGATAGGGCAGGGCAAGACCATTTAGGGCCTTAAAAACAAATAAAAGAATTTTAAAATGAATCCTAAAATGTACGGGCAGCCAGCAGAGTGAGGCTAAAATGGGGGAAACATGCTTATATTTGCATGTGCCAGTTAAAAGACGCACAGCAGCATTTTGCACCATCTGGAGATGAGCGATAGAGGAACCACTTACTCCCATATAAAGTGCATTACAGTAATCCAGCCGAGTGGTGACAAAGGCGATTATAGAAAGAAACCTCAAGCAGATCAAAATCAGCGAGGTGACCATCTGCTTTGGCCATACGAACAAATATAACACCAAACAAAATTGTCAGGAAATGCAGTGATAGAAATGTTGTAGCTAAGCGCCCTACGAAGTCCAGTGTTTACAATGGCAGATAGCACAAAGGACATCAAAGACACAAAGATCAGAGTCCTGACCAAACAGGCCGCACTAGTAAATCAGTGATTTCATTGATGCCAGATCAGTCATTGAACTGGGACAATCCCCAGTTCTCACCCCAACCCCCACAAGACATTTCTGGGGTTCAAAAGCTCTAATGT
The DNA here is from genome assembly GCA_900302635.1 of Chatrabus melanurus. Lineage (NCBI taxonomy): Eukaryota > Metazoa > Chordata > Actinopteri > Batrachoidiformes > Batrachoididae > Chatrabus > Chatrabus melanurus. The sequence goes on from OMMV01235722.1 coordinate 1,409, forward strand.
AGTCTGCACACATCTCCACACATCCCATTCAGACGTGTTGTTCCATCATTTCCTCCATCATCAGTTCAGTCATGCCGCTCATCCGCTGATCCAACTGCGTGGCTGGAAATCCATCACCACCTAATGATGCAATCTTCAATCTTTATCCATCAACTGCAGTCGACTGCATGCAGCACATGCAGCCATGACAGAGAGAAAGTCAGAAACAATCAATCAATCACATCAATCAGCAATTGCACAGATGGTGGAGGGAGTAGATGTGCGACAAATGGGCATAGCATTGAGCTCATTCACAAATGGAAACCATTGCAGAATTTATCAAAAAGGTATGAAAACTGTGTAAAATAATTTGCTGGAATCGCAGCTGTGAGTTGTTTACATTTTCTGTACACAGTAAACGCAGAACAATGCAATGATCATACACTTTCAGGATTCGGATATAGACCATTTTCCATGATGTTGTGCATGTTTTGGCCTATCTCTACCAATCAATAGGTGGTGCATCGTATTGTGAAACCGGTCAGTTGGTACATCGTTCTGAATGTGCATCATAAGAGCCAAGAGCATTTACTTGGGTTCTTGATTTTGTTGCACCAAGACAATATTTTCTTTCAGTTAACAAATACAATAGTTTAGAACCTAGATCCTCCATATTCTCCAAGTCGGCATGACGTCATGCCACTTTTATGTATGATACAATCGCCAAAGGGAGTAGAGCAGTCAGAGGGTTTATTATTAACAATGTTTAATATAACTAAGGTTGTAAAAATGTGAACTTTTCCTTTTAGTGATGTATAGCTGTTTGGCATACAGCTGACCCCTTAATTTAAAAAAGTTCCAGTGGTGTACTTTTTAATATCTGCACAATATGAATTTGCACAATAAAATGTCCGAAAGCGAGAAAGAGAGAGAGAGAGAGAGAGAGTTCCAGAAGTGATTTTAGGGAGACATTTCTGGCTTGCATATACACTATATTTTAAGGCTGGGGATTCATATTCCCAACCCCAAATTTTCACTCTGCATGAGAGAACTATTGCAACAGTTATTGGCAAAAACGTGGCTACAAGCTTTTTTTTCACTTTAGTGTATTAGTGTATTAGTACGGTACTCATGCCAGGAAAAGTAAATCCTGCAGAGCTGTGTGCACACACTTGTGAATGCATGCGTGTACATTTGCACTGTGATGCGTGTGCAATTACGTAGACGTGCGCGTGCAGACGGAGACAAAATCAATCTCAGCAATTCAGTGGGGTATTTCCAGCAAGGAAACTGCTTCTAATTACAATAGACCTTGCAGTCATTGTCTATTTTCTGTTTCTTTCATTTGTCTGCCATCAGCTTTATATGGTTGCAGTTTGCGTTAATTCATATGTGGTCCGCATTTGTGTGTGCAGCCTCAGAAGTTTAATCTCAGCCCAATCACAATAGAAAGGTACGCTCCGGATGCTACAAAAAGAGATCCCACCCCTGCCCTCTGGATAGAGAAAAACAGCTGTATTCTCACATTTCTGTACAATAAATAGCATTGCTCAGTGCAGCACAGTGTAATCATGCACACCCACACTACACATGCACAGAAAATCTATTACATATTTCTCAGCTCACGTCTTTACATGTAAGCAAAACAGAACATTGCAATATGAAAGAATGGGAGGTTTGCAAACTGAAAAGTATCCATATTGTGCAGAAGCCAATATTCATGATGCTTTGCAATGTAGGGGCTTCTGAACGCAGCACATTTGGAAGGAGGTCATGCCGTTTTATTGAAGAAGTCCAAAAGCAAATTTTATTATGCAAAGTGGTATTTATAAAGCAGTGTATTACCGTGCCGTTCTGCAAAGCTCAGTATATAGTCCATCCCTGTGCACTCACTGTTCCAAGACAAATTCCTGTACATTTATTTTTCTTGGCAATTAAGTCGCCAGTCCTTCTTTATTCAGAAAGTGGAAGTCATTACAATGTAGGCCAACAAGGGAATTAATGCAGTGGCAAAAAATTTAATTTGACAAAGAAAAAAAAAATGTATCAGCATGATTAGTAAGATTGTGGGGAGGAAGCTCATTTTATTGCTCTCTCAATCAGGCCAATTGCTTATTACCAGAGCCGGTGCAGTGCTGCATGCTGCAAAAGTGACAAATTAGCTTTTAGACTCAGTGTGGTTTTCCACAGATCTGATCTGATTTGATATTTGAGAGGGTATTCCTCCTTTGGCGGGGAATGTGGAAGATAATGACTGCCATATTACATCAACATAGTGCCATGCTGGCTGTTCATCAAACAATACTTCCCATGATGCAAAGCTTTATTGTGCTGCCAGTTAGTGGTTATCATTCTGCTATTGTGCTAATTTATTGCAAAATTTATTTAACATACACAGAAGGGCCTAGAAATAAATAAGATTATATCTCATAATGAAAATATGAATCAACATTAACATGTCAGTCTTTGAGCTCTTTTATGACTCCATCTGCTTACCGTATTTGGCCTAAGGTATGATAAAGAAACTTAAAAGTGTAGTCCCTTTCATGTTTTTACCATTTAAGTCATGAAAATTCTTTTCTTCGGCACCACTGTAATTTTGTTCCTTAGTACTCAAATAAAGGATTTACAATCTTATATTGCCAATATCATCAAAATTTGCATTTTCTGGAAATAATTTAGTATTTTGACCCATGTATATTAAATTACAGCAACAAGACACCATGACAGACTGAGAACCTCAGGTTCCCAGCATTCTGTTCAGGGGATAAAAGACACTGCTACACTACATATGCTAGTGTTAGCATCATGGAGCTGAACACACACAATGGACCTTTGATTATGACTAAAAGTGACAAAAAAAAAGACATAAAATGGAGACAGAAAGACAGCCACAGGCAAAACTAATAAGAATCAAGGATCAAGAATTTATTCACAGACTACATCAGTTAATACTGTTTCGATAGTGGTGACATTCATACATTCATACATGCATACAATGGTAAAATAATAGACTAGAGTTACATATATAGTAAATCAAACAACAGATAACAGATATGTGACCTAACATACATATCATATGTGAAAACAGTAACAAAAATACCAATATTCAACATTCTGAGGGGTGTGTTTGATGTTTAAACATCAGAAAATTGAGTTAAATTATTAAAAGATAAGGTGACATGAAGATGATATAATACTTAAAACATTAGAACAATGGAATGTTGAAAGAGAACGTATTGATTAATTAACTATCTTTATAACTACAGATTATGTATTGGACACATTGAGTTTTGAATTTACTGACAGTTGGTTGAGATCTTATTTTCTCTGGTAGATTATTCCACAGTTTGGTACCACAGAATTTGAGAGATTTGGAGTGACAATGACTTTGGTAGATATTATTTGCTGATCTAGACCTTGTAGAGTAGTGGTGCTGTGGGGCAACATTAATATTATCAAGATACTCTGGTGTATGACCATTTACAATTTTGTACATTAAATACACTTCAGAAGATGAAACCTTTTCCTGACATTTAACCATTTGAGAGTGTTGAACATATCACAAATATGAGTCATACTGTGACATCCTAGAGCAATTCTCATGCCTCTGTTTTGTAGCTTCTGTAACTTATTTATGTTAGAATCTGAACAAACATCATATATGGTACAGCAATAGTCAAAATGGGATAGAACTAGAGTATTGTACAATGTAGGCCATAAATGTAGGCCACCAGAAATCCTATTGGGCAGATCGAACTCTAGATAAAATCTAAACAATTTTCACATAAAGATTTTGCTGGATATCTGCTAGACAGAGGTAAGACCACTCTCACACAGCCCTACCATGTCAGTTGTCAATACTAACATTAATTACAGGTACAACATTTTTACTTGATTTGCCAAAATGAGTCTGCATGGAGACTAACATTTTTTTAATTCAAATCTTCATTCAAAGTATTTTCCTCATTGTAAGTTGGAAATTCCGAGTTCCAAATTTCCATAAAATGCAGCAGGAACTTCGAGCTTTGCACATGCGTGTCCTTCTTCATGTCATTTGCAAAATCTCAGCAGGTGAACTCAATATATTTGCCATGGAATCCCTCCAAAATAAATATTTTACCAGAAATAAAATTGGGTATAATTTTGTGATATACTATAGAAATAAAGGTACTATATTTCAACGCAAAGTACATTTTGTCAGTTTTGTGAAAAATCCAAAGAAACTACACCTTTAAAGTTCTCAGTTTTATCAATTAAAAATACATAAACTATCAAAAAAGTCTTTAAAGAATGAATAAAATAACTACTGTCATATACAAACAAGAAAAAAGATTAAGATTAAAGATGAAACAAAATCAACTGAAGTAATAAATGTCATATTTATCTAAAAAAAAAAAAAAACGCACTTTGTATTTCATTTTTGGCTGATGATTTATTACTTTAGACAGACAAGTGTCAAGAAAATAAATCAGACTGAAATTTGTGTATGTGGAAAGTCTGTGAATTCTTCAGTATGGGCCGCTCTTCTTTTTTGAAGCTACAATTTTTGATGGAGTATAATGTGATATAATTTCATGGTTCAATGTGTCAAAAGAAGCTTTAAATCTTATGACAAAAATGGCCTTTTTAAAAGACCAGTCAATTCATGCTACGTATTTATCAGAAGCTATGTGCTTTTTTTATGTGCAGTAAATGTGCTGCTGTAATGCTGGCAAACATTCTCAGCCTTAAAAAACTTTATTGGTGGTGTTGTTCCATCCACTGTTTACTTGATTACATTAATTATCCTTACACGCGTATAAATTATAAAAATGTCCTGTCAGTCAACATTTTGCTTCACTCGTGAACCAGAGTGCTATAAAGTGGTGGCCTAAATGTTCCTGTTACTTCTTCTAAAGGTTAGAGAAGCAGGCTTGTGATTAGAAGGTTGGAGGTTCCATCTCCTGACAAGACACGGAAAATGGTAGCGGGGAAGGTGAAAGAACAGCCTTTGAGCAATCTCCACATTGCGGCTGGTGTGCAGTTAAGACCTTGCATGGCAGCACCCTGACATCATCGTGTAAGTGTGGGTGTGTGAAAGGGACGTATCTTTGTTGAGCACTTTGCATGTCTGCCATAGATAGAAAAAGGCTGCATAAATACACAGCATATTTTAACAGCAAATTGTCTGTTCCAACAACAAGGAACAATAAAGAAAACTGCTGTTCACTTGATGCTTTCTTATTGTTTATGATCCTGGATTGTCAGGTGTGGGTGGGCTTGGCTGTTCATCAGCCCTGTTCACTTACAAGCCTCACACTCCCACCGTGCCAGTTTAAAAGCCAGCCAGCCAGCCAAGACATGGCGGTTTGGTTTTCCAGAAATCAAAGCAGATTGTTGTAAATCATAATCATCCCTTCTCTTCTTCATCCAAACACAACATTCTGGAGGTGGGATGTGATTATTCTACCAGATGACATTTAACTGCATGTAATTTATGTAATTTATTTCTTTATCTGTGGGCCCACAGAAAATTAAATTTTAAAATTGCAAACATTGCTATTCCAACAAAAATCTATTTATATATTCCATTAAAGAAACTAACCAATTATGAAATTGCAAACCTTTTTTTTGTTTTGTTAGGTGCACTGCTCAGTACATGACAACACAAAGATAGTTCCTACAGCAACAATTAAAATAATAATAATAATTTAATTTGTTTATGTGGCACCAAATCATAACATAAGTCATTTCAAAACACTATACATGAGTAACGTCTAGACCTTACCCACACCACGAGCAAGCACATTGGTGACCGTGGTGGTTAAAAACTCTGTAATTTATTTACTTATGAATGTATTTATTTTACAGGAAGAAACCTCAAGCAGAGCAGACTCAGTGGGGTGACCATCTGCTATGACCAATCCATGAAAACAAAACAGAAGGCACACAACCAGATTGATGAAACAGTCAGTAACTTATAACAGAAAAGTTGCAACTGAGACAACCAAATATTGCTCATTGTGCGCAATTATGGGATAACATAATCCACGATGAATACAGAACAATGAGAAGTAGATTAGAGTCAGAGAGAATGAGTCAGTGAGTCTGTTGGCGCAGGATCTCAGTCGTTCAGGTGAGACAGTGTTTGCCAAGGTGTGGGCCGTGGCCCACCAGGGAGCCGTGAATGTACTGTAGGTAGGCCATTAGAGGTCACAAAAAATAAATTTAAAAAACGTCTTTGATATTCAATTTTGTAATAAAGTTTAAAATTACCTAAAAATATTTGATTCTTTTTAAAATGTATTCAGAAGTCATAAAACGTCATGGGTCATGGGATTTAAATGATGTGTCATTCTTCATTTATCTGACCTAGTTTAACATAACATATTTATGTAAATACTTCACCTCAGTCTCATGTGTTGATCAAAAAATTGATTAAAGGTTTTGGGTGGGCCCCAGATGATTTTCAGATTTTAAAGTGGGCCCCACCATTCTTAAGTTTGGGAACGGCTGAGGTAAGAGATATCTAGAAGTTTATAATTGGCAATTTGTCCAGGTATCGTGAGCCATCCACTACTGTACACATTCTCCACTGGGTGCTCTCCCTTTTGTGATTGGCCCTTCATTAGGGATAATCAATATTTGGCTTCCTTTCATTGAGGAGCATAATGCTTCATGCATTTTTTTTTAACGTGCTTTGATTTCACATTGACCGCTCTGCCATTGTCTGCTTCACATCATGCTTTGTGCATCTCTGACCTCTCAGAGTGCAACCATACAGGCTCTCCCTCAAGGGTGATGCAGCACTAACAAAATGCCCAACAGTGGTCATAGATTTGACGTATTTATAATATTAGATATTTATCAGCTTTTTATTATTTTCCAGAAGCATGGGCACAGTAAATGTGCCTGAAACTTTTGCACAGCCCTCTTTATGTGAAGGTGTTTAAACTCAGAGGCAGTGGTGAGGTCTTGAGGTCTGCTGGGCGCTGTTGGAAAGGGACCACTCTGCGGTTAATTAGCGGGCAGTGATTTGGCCCCGAGAGGACCCGGTCAGTCCACCAGTGAGCTCACTTCCCTTCGTTTTCACACTCGCATGCACGGCCGCTCCCCAGCTATGAGTCAGCCTGTAGAGAGCGAGAGAGAGAGAAAGAGAGCGAGAGGAAGTCATTTTACCCACATCGGGCCCATCTCCAGTCTCATCGTCTGCCAACTCTGAGTAGTGTGATTACAGGCGAAACTGATTAAAACAAAACAACTTATCCTGGTGCACCCCCCCCACCCCCGCCAACACATCTATATTGTACACATGGGCTGTGACCCCCCCAACACCCATGCACACATACAGTCAGGCGAAACAGGAAGTTCCAGCAGGATCCTGGATGTGATCTTTTGAGACACTAATGGCATCCTGATGGAACACAGGTGCCTCCTGAGAGTTGCAGCCGTGGAACACTTACACTGAATACACACACAGTGAGTCAGCGCCCGCTGTACTGGTTTAATCATTTAATGATTATTATGCCGCGCTTTAGTACCGCTTGGGCTTCAGTCTGCTTTCTTATAGACAGAGTTAAAAGACTTCATAATAAAGTGATGAGAAAGCTGCTCTCTGTGGCCGCCACATAAACATACAACTAACTTTTAAAGGATTTTCCCTGAGACATCGGATGCAGGTGCTGTGCCAAGATCAAAGAGGAAAAAGCACAACCTCCTTAGTTTGAGAACTCCATGAGAGCTGATTTAATCAGCCAGTCCCACTGTAAAAATGCCCTGCAGTTTATTTGAGAACTTCCCACTAATGATGCTGTATTCCTTCAGAGGAGCTAAACAGGATGAGGCATTTTCTGTGACAGTAATGGGAAAAAAAACATTTCCCATGATGACTCTGTTGATCATCCGCGCTTAACTTTTGATTTTGACCTCACACACGCTGGTACTGAATGTACTGTAAGCATCCGATTTGATTGTTTTCATGAACTCTGTGTTTTTTGTTCTTTCGCATCACTAACCTACAGCACCCACCTATCTTTGCCATGTGTTCGGATCCTGGGAAATTTTCACTTTGGGGAGTAAATAAAATGCATTGTTTATGCACAAAATGATCATACACTTGTTTTTTCATCAGGCCTTCAATAATCCTGCGACACCAGCTGTGTTGTTTTAAACACAGCTTCTTCTTCTTTCTTTTTTTTTTTTCTTGCTCTGCAGACTGGAATATTGGGTCAGGAATGGAATGCATCCAAATCATGGTGAAAGTTTTTGCTCATCAAATCCAAAAAAACGTACATTACGAGTCCAACCCAAGGGTGAGGAAACCATCCGGCAAACAAATAAGGCTTTCATTGAGGAGCCTCTCCTTTGCCATGGGAACTCTGTGTTGTGAACATCACGATATTACAGGCAAGCAGTAATGCAGAGTGCAGCTGAGCTGGACAGAGAAGGGGCAAAGAACCCTAACAAGGTTTGGACTGACAAACAGACGCAGTTAATTCAACACTAGGAGGGACCAAACATTTATTAAAAAAAAAAAGAAGTGGTATTATCGCTCTTCTATGCGTAGTCAGTTTACATAACACTTTAGGTACTTCTGAATTCAAACGCTCACTGACTTTGAGGTAAGGATTGGAATTCTTACATCGGAGAATGCCAGGAACCTGTCTGCGCGTCCACTTTCCTTTATGAATATTCCTCTTAAAAATGACTTCTCCCTTTCCTGTCTGCACTAAGTATCATGAATAGTGTCTTACCTTTACTTTAGAAATCAAATTATGACAAGTTTGTGAGCAACTTTTTCCAAAACCTTTCACATTTCCTCCCCTATTCAGTGTTACAGCACCTACTGGACTGGAATATCCTTACTCATCTTCAGTTTCTGACAGACTAGATGCCTGAACAGCATTTTACTGCAGATTTCTGTTTTGATTCTCCAAGGGTCTCTATACAGTCTTTTCCTTTAAGGCAGTGGCGGGTCTAGTATTTTTCCAAGTCAGCAGCCAGTTGTTGTCCTCCCAGTTGGAGACTGTTATGTCGAAGGACAGGAGGTTGTGCTTGCATGCGTCTTTAAAGCGCTGTTTAGGGGGCGGCCGGTCTGCGCTTTGCATCTGCAATTTCTCCATACAATAAGACTTTTGGAATGCAGCCATCTTGCATGCGGCGAACGTGGCCTAGCCACTGTAAACGCCTTTGCTTGATAAGGGCTGCAACACTCAGCATATTCATTTTATGAAGTACCTCTTCATTTGAAACCTTGTCTTGCCAAATGATTCCCAACAGTCAACACGGGCAGCGTAGTTGGAAGCTGTTTACTTTCCTTTCCTGGTAGGCATAGCTTGACCATGTTTCACTCCTGTGTAGGAGAGTGCTCAGGATGCAAGCTTGGTAAATTATGGTTTTAGTCATGATAGTCAGTTTGGGATTTTTCCATGCGCATTTTGCAAGCCTTCCAAATGTAGTTGCCGCCTTGCCTATTCTGATGTCTAGCTCCTCATCAAGAGTCATATTTTCACTCACTGTTGAGCCAAGATAACAGAACTTGCTGACTACTTCTAGTGGTGTGTTGTTAAGCATTATCACAGGTTGGTGTTCAACACCCTGTGCCATTACAACAGTTTTCATCACACTGAGGGGTCGAGAAGAATATGCAGAACAGCATGGCTGCTAGCACACATCCTTGTTTCACTCCCTTCTTAATTGTGAAGATGGAAGACATTGTGCCATAGAAGTTGACTGTGCTATGCATATTATTATTGGAAGGATCTGATGAGGCTTAGCAGGTGAGGTGGGCATCCTATTTTCACCAAGATTTTATAGATGCCTGACCGACTTACGGTGTCGAAGGCTTTAGTTAGATCAACAAAAGCGATATAGAGTGGTTTGCGCTGTTCCCGACATTCCTCTTTGAGTTGTCAAAGTGAGAATATCATGTCAATTGTACTTCAGCCTGTACAGACGCCGCATTGAGTTTCAGGATAAATTCAGTCGGCAAGTTTGTGTAGTCGCCACAGTATGACTCGAGCATATAGCTTACTTGTACTTATCAATGAGATTCTCCTGTAGTTGTTGCAATCACCTTTATCACCTTTGTTTTTACAGGGGGTGAAGATGTTTGCATCATGCTTTTGTTGAGGAACTGAGTCATGCTTCCAGCACTTGACTAAGAGTACATGTAGAGCTGGTAGAAGAGTTTTTTTCCCCTGCATTTAAGCACTTCTGTGGGTATGCCATCATTCCCAGGTACCGCTTGATAGAAAATCCATCACTTTGCTTAACTCCTCTATAGTGGGATCTTTGTTGAGATAGAGCATTAGTGGTAGTTGTGGTAGGTTGTCAATCGCTGCCTGATCTACTTCAGTCTTGTTTGAGTAGAACTCAAGGTAATGTTCGACCCATCTTTACATCTGTTTGCTTTTGTCTGTGATGATTTCCCCATTTTTTGATTTGCTTGGCGCTGCTTCGTTTACGGTTGGTCTTAATGCTTGTTTGATCCCGTTGTACATATCACAAAGATTGCCGGTGTCTGAAGCCCTCTGGATATTTTCACGCAGAGCAAATCAGTATTGGTTGGCATAATACCTTGCATCTGCTGCACCTCACTGTTGGCCTTATCTAGGGTCTTTTTATTATGATCTGAGGGATCAATTATGTAATACAAATGAGCACTGTTTTTTGCTTCAATGCATGGTGTCATTTCTGTGCGAAATGCCTTGAACCAGTCTTTGTTTTTGTTGGGTTTTTTTACTGAACATTTCCAATGCCGAATCACATATAATAGATCTCAATTTATCCCAGGCTGTGGTTATATCATCATCTGGGTCAGAGAGTGGAAGTTTTTTTCCAGACTACAATTGAATTCTTTACATTTCTGTTGATCCTTGGTGTTTAGGACATTGATTTTGGCCCTACCTCTTTGCTTGTTGGTAAATAGCTTTTAACTTCCCACAAACAAAGGAGTAGTCAGAATCCCAATTTGTGCTGTGGAAGGTTTGAGTATCCTGGACATCTCTGAGGTCCAGCTGCTGAGTTATAATGTGGTCTAGCTGGTGCCAGTGCCCAGACTGCGGGTGTCTCCAAAAGAACTTTCGATGGTGTTTGTTGGTGAAAAAGGATGATGTAGTGCATAGGTACTGTGCACACAGTTTAAGCAGTTTTTGGCCATTTTTGTTCATTTTCCCAACACCATGTTTGCCAAGACATGACAGCCATGCTTCATGGTTTGAGCCAACCCTTGCATTGAAGTCACCGAGGAGAATCAGCTTCTCATTTGAATGTACTTTGTCGAGGACAAAGGACAAATCATCATAGAATTGGTTTTTTGAATCTGGGCTTGATGCAAGTGCAGGAGCATAGCCGCATATGAAATTTGCAAAGCCGTTTAGAAGAATTAGCTGAAGGCGCATGAGGCGGTCTGAGATGGTGAATGGGGTCTCTGTCTTTTTCAGCAGGTTGTTGATCATTGCAAAGCCAACGCAGTGCTGATGCGGTTGGTCTGAGGGTTTGCCTCACCAGTAGAATGTATAGCTTACTTTGCGTAATGAACCCGTGTCTGCTAACCTGGTCTCTTGAAGTCTGGCTATGTCTACTTGTAGTTTTTCCAGTTCAGCTGCTATGATGGGTGTTCTACGGACATTGTCGGTGTTGTTTAATTCAACATTGAATCCAGGACACATGGTCCTGACATTCTAGGTGCCTGTCCATAGTACTTTGTCCTTCTTGGGTACTGTAGTTGCAATCTGCCAGTTCAGGCGAGTGGCCACTGAGCTCCACACACCCACTCTATGGAGCAAGCCAAACATGGCGGAACTGTACCTTATAGGTTGGGGGCTGCCCAACTTTAGACAGGCGGTAACAGAACAATGAAATGCAATGATTTTTCCCACCTTCGGAAGCAACCCATAGCGCCTGATCCCTACGCCAAATGAGAATGGACTTAAGCAACTTAACTGTTGCTTCCCGTGTTGTGTTCTGGCTGGGGTTAGCGGCCAGGCCGGAGTGACCTCTCCAGAGCAGACTAATGCAACTAGCCTGGGTGGAATAGGAGAAACATAGTTGCCCAGCAACTGAATCTCCCTGTCGATCTCACCAGCATAGATCCCGAGGAAAGGCAAAGCCTGTACATCAGGACCTCGGTCAATTGCAATTTTCTGTTGGGCTTGTCTCCCTTCGCTATTACTCTAACCAGAGTTGTCTGCATGGCTGCAGCTGTTATTTGTCCAGGGGTTCTCCCTTAGCCGTTCATTTTCCCAATGTAACCTGTATGGTTACAGGGTTTGTGTGGAGTGCTCTCTCCTAGACTGATTGCCATCCAAGGCTGAAGAACCTGTTATTTGTCTCATAGCTGGGGTTTGTGTGCAGTGTTCTCTCTTGGGACAGATATCATCCCTGGTTTGAGGACACGGCCAGTCCTGCCCTAAAACCCCTCAGTGCAAGGGGGACAGGTTGTTGAGTGCCAGGGCATGTCTACACACCAGTAGGCCATGCACACAGCACCTTAAGGCCTACTCCACACTGCTCCATTTTCGTCTGGAGCAGCAGCTCCTAATGAATCCGGCACGTGGCCGTATCTGAAAATATCTGCATCCACATTAAAGCCGTGTTCATTTCTTCTTCGGCTTTTGGAGCGCGCTGTACTGCAGTGCAAACTGAAAGGGTGTCACGTTTTGCCATCGTGTGACAGGAGGCTGATAATGATGTGGGTCCGCTTCACAGAAGCACCCTGCTTTCTGTGGTCTGCAGATATACAACGTGCAGCTTATACAGCGCAATATTATCACTAAACATGTCATTAAAATTGACAAACATCAAAAACACTCTGTCTTAAGACCCTGTCACACAGTGACGTATAACAGAAACGTATATAGCGTTTAAAAAAAATGGCAACGTCCGAACATGGTGGAACACGCCCAACTTTGCATCAAAAATACTAAAGAGGACACGTATACATAACAGATCTTATGTCTGACCATTTGATTCACTTCTATATAAAATAATCAGTGTTTGCCCAGTGTGCAGCGTTCAGACGGTCACGTGACGTACATACCTTTGCCAAGAGCTCCATGTCCTTTTTCTCCATGCCTCCCAAGAATGAGGAGTCCCACAAACCAGCTGTGGAC
>OMMV01235731.1:3573-17190 GCA_900302635.1 Chatrabus melanurus
TTTTGAGCCTTGAATAACAAACTTGGTCAGCACCAGAATTGCCAAGTCCACTTAATTCAGGACTCTACGTCACACCGGAGTTTTAGTCACATCTTTCCAAAAATGTGTCATGTAGAGGGAAAAAAACCCCATATATTTCACACAGGTGTATAAGTCACATTTATTTTTGAAACGTAGTGCTACTGCTTCATGCAACAAGAGGCAAAATGAATTTAATCAGTGCATTATTGATTTATAATACAAACATCACATTAGCGAACAGAAGCTAACAGGTTAATTAATGTTATTGTATGAGACACAAAGAACTCAAGAGTAAACTGCTTCTTGTTGCCACTGAACAGGCAAAAACATCAAAGCACTTTTTAATTTATTATACATTTTTAAAACATTATAGTTAGCCTTACCTTATCCTAGCCGTCTTCCTCATTGCTTTTCTGGCTGTCCCAGAAAGTGCAAACAAGTCGAGTGCCGAGTTATTCCCTCTCTTTATTCAAGAGAGGGTGGTCTTTCAGTTTGAGGGCATGATTTAGTAATTCACTAGTTCTCTAACACCCAGCGCGTCCTCATAATTCAGATCTTCTGCTTCTTCTTCTACGGCAGTTGGCATCCAGCATAATGGTGCATTACTGCCACCTTCTGCTCCAGAGTGTGGATCTGACAGTACCTCATTCAGATCAGTATATAGGAGCTGCTTGTCATGTAGATGTGCCATCTTGTGGCTGAAGATGATAATATAGTATTTTTTGACATACAATTGTCTTTGAAATACAAGTCACAGGACCAGCCAAACAAGTGGAAAAAAGCACTGTTAGCAGCAGCTCCTTTTATTTAAAGTAACAGGCGGAGAAGCAGATTGCTTTCTTCAAAACCAAAAGAACATATCGCCTCAGTGTCTTTGGAGTGTTTTTGGACACAAGCATTCATATCTGTTTGAGGACACCTGGTGACATACATTAGCTTGCTGAAACTGTGTGTAATGTGACCTCTCCAGTTTTCAGGAAGACGTACCACCATAAGCACTTGTAACATTGATCCCATTCATGAAGCAAATAAAAGCATTAAAACACTCACACACAGTAACATGTATTATGAAACAAAAATCACAAGAAATCAGGGATGCTGCAATGAGTACAGTGTGTGTTTGTGTGCGTCAGCTCTTACTGCGTTGAAGTTGTGGAAGAGGCTCATGCTGTGTGGAGGTGGAGGGGTTTCCATGGGGAACTGCAGGAAGGTTTTCATATCCAGGTGTGGCTGGATCACTGTGGGAGTCCGCAAGAATGTCGGCACCGCTGGCCCAACCCGGTTTATGCCTCCTGAAAAAAATATATATATATAATTTATAACAAATTTGTACAAAAGAGAATAAAATATACCGTTGTTTGAAGTAATTTTCATGTTGGTTAAGATCACTGTAATGGCAACCAACCTCATTGCAAATATGCTGTATGAAATTTTAAAAAGAGATCCACGAGTGAGGTGAAAAAAATTGAGATTGTTACAAAACTTTTTACTCTCCATCTTTTTGCACTCCTGTCGATATTTCTGATCAACTTTATCCATATCCATACAACATTCTGTCTTCTCTCCACTCAGCTTCTTTGCTTTGCTTCATCCTTTGCTCCATCTGCACACCTCCACTTCTGCCTTGACCTCCCTCTTATCAAATCACAGAACCGTGAAATATGTCACCAAATTCCAAAAAGCACAATGAGCCATAACTGTAGTGCAAAAAGCAATTATTCCCCCGCAGACTAGCAACGCTCTGTGGATCTGTGAGAAGAGGCAGCAGCATAAAGGACGTCTGAATGACTGCTGCGGACGGACATTCTCACGGCCCGGACAAATTGACGAGACTGAAGCAACAAAGTGCGGCAGCACTGCTGCGCACAAACCCTGTGATACTTAGGGTTTTGAGAAATTGACATCACCAAAGCTTTTCATTATACCAACACATTCAAATCCAATAAAACAGCAACGCAACAGCAAAAAGCTCCACAAAGGCAGTGGAGATTCCTCTTATCCACCTGCCAGTCTCCTCTCTCCTCCTGTCCTCTGGGAGACATATGCAGCTTGATGATAATGAGTTTCATCTCAGCATGTGCTGCTTTATGTCAGAGTCAGACTGACTGCTGCACCACAGTCGGATCACTTGGATGTGTCCAATTACAGAATGAATGACTCATAGACTATGATTCTCACTTGCAACACATTTTCAGGCCTTAACTGTATCCAACGTGATGTTTGAGCAGATGTTTTAAAAACACAATCATTTATTAAAAAGTGGTGCACTTAGTACTGTACACATGTACATAGAAAACTGCACCTGCACACTGTGTCTCCTATAAAAGCATGTGAGGCTGTCATTATGATACACGGCTCTTTATTCTCGTCACTGCTCCCATCTGCCTTTGCTTCATCTCCTCCTTATCCCTCCGCGTCTCCTCTTTAACCTCTGTCTAGGATGATAGCGACGGGGCCCACACAGCAAAATTCAGCCTGCGCAGGCTCTTAGATTAAGCCTCTTAATATCCGCAACTGGATTTCTGTGGCTTTCAAATTCCCCCGAGACTTAAAGCTCTGCCACTCTCCTTTTTTGGGATTGCTCTAAGCTCCTCGCGCTCGCTCTGTTATTTGCTATACATCGCTCTGCTTCCTTGTGTGATACGTTTCTACCTGCCTCCACACTTTCACATGGTAATATGTGCACTTACGTGACACCTCTGTGTTTTCTTTACGCGAATGTGATCAGAGGACATAATATGGGTGCTGCACGGGGGGAAAAATGGCCTTAGCGGATACTCAAAGTCTGTAAATCTCCAACTATGGATTAGAGAGCAAGACAGCGAGGTTGACTTTGTCAGACTCTGTGAAAGTGCCGCCTCAGCTGAAGCCCAGCTGCCTTCTGCTGCAAATATGTGGCCCTCGAGCTTGAGAGGACTGCATCATTAACTCTAGTTTATTCTACCATGGAACAAACCTCAAATAAACAGATGCACAAACGCATGCTGAAACACATATGATGTTACACCAGGAAAAACAAGTTTACAACCCCAGTCCTGCACCTGCCTCATTTTTCTTTTTGCGAGATCCCATGAATCATTTATTTTTCCAAACATCCAGCATCTAGTCATGCAAGATGCTGTCTGCGTTTTAGAAATGTGGTTAGAAAGTCTTACAGCTGCTCTCTTCCCCACCTCCTCCACCATGAGTGATGAAAGCAGCGCCTCCTCCAGGGCTGCACAGCTAACAATGTGACTAATACACTGCTCCTCAACTGCATTTATCACATGCAGCATATTGATACATGGACTACATTTGAATACAGCGCCTCTTGAATGGCACTTGGTAAGCTGAAGTTGCGCAACGGTGATGTTTGCAGCTCCCCGGTGAGTCTGCACTTGAACACGGAGACTGTTGCTGGCAGCAGGTCGGCCAGCCTGGCAGTTAGACAAACGAAGGCTGAACAAGGAACAGAACATGTCTCTGCAGCAGGAGGAGCTGATATCTGAGGAGGTGAATGGAGCGGAGAGAGAGAGAGAAGCAGACAGGAGAGAGAGAAGGGTAGTCGTCCTTGGAGCAAAGACAGGGGCCGTCTCATGAGGGACGCTGTGTATACGTGTGTGTTTGTGTGCATAAATCACAGGTGGCAGCTTTCTTCTCCTAGTGTATAATTACCCCATTTATTTAAACCTCTCTTTGGGGACCCGCTCAGCGTAAATCAAACAAATCGCCGTGTGGTGCAGGAGAGAACCAGCATGACCTGCGCAAGATTGTGTGCTTGTACAAGTGCGTGTGAGTACATGTGTGTATTTATTTATACTGCTCTCCACTCCAGACATACAGTCCTGGTCAGAATTATTGGCACCCCTATATTTCATGTACAGGATTTAAAATATGTCCAGAAACAAATGCAAAGGATCCACTTTTGTATAATCACAGTAATTAATAAAAATGTTCAAACTTATTGAACAACAAAAACAAAACAAAATGTTTCCATATAGTGAAATAAAAACAGAGAAATAAGATGTATGTGTGACAGTTATTGGCCCACTTTGATGGATTCACAGTAAATCACTTTCACAGCCATTTTTCATTGGAAACCTGAAAGAAGGAGACTAATGAGGGAAGCCACCAAGGCATCCATGGCAACTCTGAAAGACTTATAGGCTTCTGTGGATCTAATTAGACAAACTGTGGTGCAATTTTTGTCTGTTGCATCACCAGTCACAGCTTCAGGGTGGAGTAGAACAGAGGACAACATTAACACAAGAAAAATCTTTTTCAGAAAATCCTTGTCTGTGCCACTCCATCATGAAGCTGTGCAAATGAATATATGTGCATCCATGGGTGTGTTGGTCTTAAAATGAGCTGTGGTCAGGCATCGTGTTGGTGCATTGCTATTGTGGGAGAGCAGAAAGACATTTCGCCAAAAACCACCAAAAACCTTGTCTAAAGTGGAGTGCAGAGTTTTTATGATATTTATACACCACAACATTTAGATACACCTTAC
This sequence comes from Chatrabus melanurus, assembly GCA_900302635.1. Lineage (NCBI taxonomy): Eukaryota > Metazoa > Chordata > Actinopteri > Batrachoidiformes > Batrachoididae > Chatrabus > Chatrabus melanurus. Next base: position 8,084 of record OMMV01235731.1, read on the forward strand.
ATATAGGTGCATTCATGGCACACTCTGCTAGCGCACACGGTGAAACTGAATTTCAAACAAAAAATAAAATAAAAGCAAACACGAATGGAAAAATACTAAATTTCACCTTACTTCTTCACTGCTTCACCTCAGGGAGCTTTGGTGGCTGCTGTCCGCTGTTGCACTTTGATGCATTGTGCGCGGATCAATTAAGTTGCCAGAAAACCATTTTGAGTCCGACATTTAAACAGTAGTGCACCAGGTTCCAGCACACCTGACTCTTAAAGGGAATGACAGATGGCAATCTGATTGGTTTAATTCACGTTATGCTCAAAGCACACCTATGAATAATTAAGTAATTAAATACACCCCTTTGTGCCCTGTTGCTTACTTTGCACTCAAATTACACGCTGTGTAAATAGTGAAGTGAAGTTGGACATGCCACATATGCACTTGTACTATGCACTGTAGACCATGCAATACAGATCATCAAGATAGGGCCCTAAAATAAACCTAATGCTGAGAGCTCCCACTCTCACTCTCTTGCTCAATCACACTGGTTCTCTCTCTCACCCGCAATAGTCCACTCTCACCTTTGCACTGGATCAGCCCACCTTTTCAGGCCAGGAACTCCTCCTCTTTCTCTTTCGGTCAGTCGGCCTTTTTCAGGCTGAGCTGTTTATTTTCAAAAGGGGTCTAGTCACTCTCAGTTGTGTACAATCGGTCCACAATCTGAATTCTCAGACAGTGCTAATGACAACTCCCCCCACAGTCTATCACAGTACTAGAGTGTCATTTTCAGTGTCATTCTCCCGTTACAATGTCTACTTTCCCCACTTCAGCTATGCAAGGTCAAATGCAAGTATAACACTTCTTCCCACTCAGGAATGGGAAGAAACACTGAGTGGCTTTTCCAAATCACTGACTTCTTCCATTCCCACGTAACACCAGAACAGAATATTACCAGCAGATACACAGCTTTAAATATGTGGAAAAGGTTCTAAGTTGTTCACAGAAGGCCTAACAGCATTTTTATTTTATATATATCATCATATTTGTTCCCTCAGCTTCTCAACAATTGGCACTTTGTAGCTGACGTGTGCTGACAAGTGCTGAAAGGACTTGCACAGAGATTTGGATGCTGATAAATCATCTGACATGATTGGAACCTTATGTTTGCTGCAGCCATAATCAGAGCTCCAAAACAACCTGCAGCAACACCACCAAAGAGCTTGTGGCTCTCTGTAAGTCCTTATCACACTGTCGATATACGCTGCAGAGACAGCCAAGGGACAGAAAAGACAAAACACACCAGCCAGAGGAGCAAGAGTTTAATAGTGGATACTGCGATGGTGCAGTATAGTGATAGTAGAGCAAAAGTGGGGGGTTAAATTAGATAGCAGAAGAGAGACGAAACACAAAGCCACTGATTGTCCTGTTTGGAATAATTCGCCTGTGTGGCTCTGATAAATCTGCTATTGGCTGCTTCCCCACGCCCACTCACCAAACATGCAGACACACACACACACATATACGTAATCTCACAAAGCTGCCCAATCCTGGGATACATTTTAATTCCCTAACTTTGGATACATGGAGGGCGGCACGGTGGCTTAGTGGTTAGCACTGTTGCTTCACAGCTAGAAGGTCCCAGGTTTGCTTCCGACCTGGTCCTTTCTGTGTGGAGTTTGCATGTTCTCCCCGTGTTTGCGTGGGTTTCCTCCGGGTGCTCCGGCTTCCTCCCACTTCCAAAAACATGCAGGTTAGGTGAATTGGTGACTCTAAATTGACCGTAGGTGTGAATGTGTTTGTCTGTCTATATGTGGCCCTGCGATGGACTGGCTGCTTGTCCAGGGTGTACATGGCTGCAAATAATGCAAAAATAAATGCAAGTCAGAGATGAAGTAACAGCAATATCACAAGGTATGATTTTCATATCATTGATGTACACTGTTGTGTTTGTGTAAGAATTCCCACCTCACACAATAACTTGTCAAATTAAACAGGTCATATTATACACCTGTTCAGCACGCTACTATAGGGCAATGCCTGTCTAAAACCAGATATTAAAGTTCACAGTCGAAAATATGACATACACATTAGCACTGCTTATGCTGCCTACGTCACGGCCAACCCATAAATGGGCAAAGAGGTGGAGCGTGGGCAAGACCCTGCGTGACCTGGGTGGGATGAATGAAGCCAGAACATGCCCCCATCTCAGAGTTACCGAAGTAACAGCCAACAGGCTAACCTTGCTTTGGGTTTTTTATTAAATCATATTTTTGGGCACTGTATGGTGGTTTTCATAACGGGTGGCTTGGGTGTGGGCATTAAAAATTATGACCCGCTTATTTCCTCAGTAGTCGTGAATTAACTGGACCGAACGTCATCAAGCTACCAATAGCTGCTAAAGTCGCTAACAGGCGCTAACATAACAAATTAAATAACATGAAAATTTCACAAGATGGAAATACTGGAGCACAGACTATAGATGATCCACTCAGACAATTAACTGCACAGCAAGCCATATTACAGATATTTGTAATAAAATGCTCAGAAAGGACAGACAGCGGTGTCTGTGACTGAAGCTCTGAACTCGGCTCAGAGTGGCACATCCTAGCTGTCAATCAAAGTGACCACATCCCTAATTATGCATAACTTTAAGGCTTAAAACATCTTAAATTAATGAGTTATAAAAAATTTAAATTAAAAAATCATCCCCCGTACAGTTGTCATGGAGAGGGAAGCCAGTTATAGAGACCAAAACCATTTTTTTGTACCAGGCTGTAAACATGTTTATTTCTCCTCCAAAGCTGGAGATTTTAACATGGGCTTCTATGGCAATTTGCTCCCTTTTGGAGTCAGCCTCAAGCGGCCATTCAAGGAACTGCAACTTTTTCTTCTTCGGGGAAGGCTTCATTTAGATAAGAGCGTCTCTCCATCTTTCTTCCCCCCCCAAACCATATGGGTGTGGCATAGAGTTAAACCCGGTCAGTGGGTGTGTCTCACAGGGCCTGCAGAAGCCCAGATATGGCCTTCTGTTGCATACGTCACAGAAGTCTAAAATTAAAATGAGCTCTTTCAGTCCTAAATTTTGCTTGCAGCAGTAGAAGTTCTACATGCAGTCACAGAATTGTAAGACTTTAGGGATGTTTATAATGAAACCCCAGCTGTAAAAGTAGATAAATCCAACTCTGCAAAATATGAGCACTTTAATAATAATAATAATAATAATAATACATTGTAAATCCTCAGAAGTCAGTTCAAGTACAGATTCCATAGGTGTGAAGAAGAATTGCTGGAGCCGGCAAATTTGAAAACTGTGTGAGCTTTCCCTTGGCCCCTGAACTCTTCTGACCTGGACTATCCCCTGACGGTCACTGGCCCCACCTCCGTTAAGTACTTTGTTTATCCCGCATTTCCTGTCTGACCTCACTATTTGTTATTTTGACTTTGTCCCCTCCGTGACCCTGTATCCCCACAGTTTTCATGTTCAGTTTCATTCCCTATTTACTGTTGGCTCACCCGTGACCTTGGCTGCACAAAATTGAGTAGTTTGTTCACGTCCTTGTTTTGACCTTGACCTTTGTTTTGACTCCACTCACCTGTTGATTATTGTTTTGACATTTATTTCGTCACGACTCCTGTTTAGTATTTTAGTTTCTCTTTTTGTCAATAAATCCATTTATTATTTATACTTTATCTGGTGTCCTGCGTCTGTCTGCATATTGGGTTCAATCCAAAGAAATATCATAACATTAATGAAGTTTACTGCTTAAACTGCTGTGATGTCAGCGGAGTCGCAGTGACAAGACACTGACTGTTGCACACAACAAAATGAGAGCATGATATGAAATGATAGACATTTTTGTATGGTCCAAATAAAGCGTGACATTAACCATACAGGGTTGAATTAAGCCTTGTTCACATTGCCACTCAAAATCTTATTTTTAGCATATCCAGATGGTATCTAGCTTGATTTTTGGCAGTGTGGACAGCAAAAAAACCACATGAGATTCAATTTTTTTCAAAGCTGATTCAAACCACATACAGAGGTGGTTTCAAATGAGATTCTGATCGGATTTTTACAGATCAGTTTCAATCTGAACGCCTCGGTCGCTCAAATAGGATTTCACTGTCCTCTGTGAGTGACGCACAGGACGCACGACTCAGCAGTCTCCTCTGTCACTCGCGCTGTGTCACTGGAGACTGTGTCTCTGTTTTCTGTCTGTGTCACTCGCAGCACGAGTAACACAGAGAACGCACGCCCCGCTCCACTGCAAGAAAGGCGGTACAACTCAGCACTCTCCTCCGTTTTTGTCGCTTCCTTGCCATTAGAATGAAGTTTGTGCCGCGACTCCACATTACTATGTGGGACAGAAAGAGCACAACTCGCTGTTGTCCATTTTATTTATTTGTTTTTCCTGGGCGTAGCCTGTTGCCATAGAAATCAATGTGGCTAAGACTGTCAATGTGGACACACACAGATCGGATTTGATCACTTGCAATATATAATGTGAACAGTCAATCAGTGAGATCAGATTTGAATCAGATATGCAATAAATCCGATTTGTACTGGCAATGTGAACAAAGCTTTATTGTACAGCCTGTACAAAATAGTGAAGAACAAATAAGCACACAGGCCATACAGGGCTGGATTATTTTTTTTGAGAATAAATACCCGTACATGTATGGGAATTAAAATGAAAGAGTAGGTAGATAGATAGGTGACAACTGGATGTCTCTGGTTCTAGGTCTGTTCGGAGGATCCTCGGGTACTGCTGGAATAACTTTGTCTCAAACAAATGGTATAAGGAGACAGATGAGGAGTATCACTTGCATTGTGATGGAATGTCAGCTATGACATTTTGACCATGTGATGCATTATTCTGGGCATGATCCAGCACGCAGCTGCCTCAGTGTTGAGGACCACAGTGGCTAGACAAGGCCAAGGGCACATCCACGTTTCACCTGGCTGTGACAGAGAAATGGTTGCTTTTGAGAGATGGAGGTGGATTGGTTGTGTGTCTGAGTGGTTGCCATTCAGGACCCAAGCCAGGTCCGCAGTGTGGCAACACGTAGCACCAGCGCATGCACACAGACCTGATCACCTCCAGTTTGTTGACATGATAGCCCAAAAAAAATAAACGTTATCATCTTGTACATGTCCAGGCCATACAATGAGGATTCTTCTTCTTTCGGCTGCTCCCGTTAGGGGTCGCCACAGCAGATCATCCGTCTCCATCTCACCCTGTCCTCTGCATCTTCCTCTGTCACACCAACTACCTGCATGTCCTCCCTCACCACATCCATAATCCTCCTCTTTGGCCTCCCTCTTTTCCTCCTGCCTGGCGGCTCCATCCTCAGCATCCTTCTCCCAATGAAGATAAACTGATTAAAATCTTGCGATCTTTTTTGCACCCGATCAACTGAAAAAGCAACTTTGTTTTACTAATATAACATCCCATAGATCTGCCTGCCATGTGCTGACCACTGCCACCTTCTGCATTCTGAAGCCCGTATCTCACGGAGTGGTGAATGCTGACGAATGTTGCGATTTTTGGGTTTCGTCAGGGTTCGTAAAAGGTTGCAAAACAGTTTTCAAACAGTTTTTAGGGTCGCAAACTGTTTTTGTTGTTGCACAGTTGTCAGTTTCTTTCATTTCCAAAGCCTAGTTCTGGTGACCACCAAGGTCACCGCCACTTGTCATGCACATATAATTATTATAAAGAATGTAGAAACAAAAGCTGATGGAGGGTGGATTTTATGGAAAAAATGGGATATTGGTCTGAAGGCCTTGTGTCCCCTGTCGCATGGTGGCCGTGCGCTGAATGTATGGAAAGTTATTGTGAGTACCATATGTAGTACTGTCATTTTCCTTTTTTTTTTGCTCTGTGACTTTGGAAAGTAGGTCAAGGTCACTCATCATCAAACTCATCCAAGACCTCCATGGGATGCATCTGTGGTACAAATTTGGTGGCCGTGCACTGAATGTATGGAAAGTTATTTTGTTTCATCCAGACGCACACGTGCGTACACACATACATACAGACAGCATTTCTATGTTCCCCCGCCGAGGCGACGGGGGGCCAATAAGCACTGGTTGTGGCCCTTGCATGTGCTACTCGCAAAAAAGCCGTTTGGATCTAGGCTGAGTCTTTTCGTGTCTTCAGATTATCTAACAAGCTGTGTAGGATGTGTCGCACATGCATTCAGCCTTCTTTCCCATGGACATAGGGTGCATTGAGGACAGAACAATAGGAGCAAGCCAGTTGGCACGAGGCACACCGGACAGCCACAGATGTGCCGGGGCTGTTGGCAGAGGAGACCGGGAGAAGAAGGTGGTAGCAGTCAGGCTGCCAACTTGCCATTCTGGCAGGCTGTGAAACGGGCACCTGTCCTCCTCGTGGCCCAGAGGGGAGAGAAGCATTATGACAACACGCTCTGTTTAGTCAGCGCAGCTGATATGTTTGATGTCGGAATATTAGGAACAAAATCACTGATGATATTAAATGTATTTGATCAAGCGGCATCTAACTCAATTTAACCTTCCATAATGAAACCATGCCAGCTGAGGAATTATTTTTGGCATCTCTAAGTTGAGCGCGAAGCTGCAGCTTTACTGATTAGCTTTGCAGCATTTATAATTTATTTGATCAAACTGGTGTGTGTGGCACAGTGAGATTTCAGACTAACTGTTGGCTCTAAATCCTGAGAAAACCCGCTCTTGGCTTATTGAGAGAGCTCTGAGTCAGTGAGATGATTTAAAGCTGAGCCGAGAGCTTCCTCTAACACCTCCAACATATTCTCCCTCATCAAAGCTCTTTTTTTACTCTCCCGCACATGCAAACATCAGAATATGCCAGAGTCCTACTACAGAAACAACATGATATCTCCTCAGAATCTGACAGTTCATAGCGTGAGAACTGACAATTTCATATAACCACTAAAGAGAATTCTCACGACCTAAAATGACTGGCTCATTATGATTATAGTATTTGTCTCCTTGCTGCTCTACAGTTTCATATGGGTTGTACTTTGTGACGGGTGGCTGGCCATCTGTTTCTCCTTCTCTCTCGTCTCTCACTCTCATTTGTTCCTTACCTCCCTGGTGATTAGGTCAGTGTGTATTCTGTGCTGTACACAGCTGTTCCCCGGCCGACAAGAAGAGACAATTTATTTCAGCATTTACAGCAGCGTGATAAAGCATAGAGCCCGCGTATGAGGGAGAGAAGGAAAATTTGGCCTGCATCCATTCAGTATTCTCCTCCAGACTAAGACCCAGCAGGAGACGCTGTGACTTCCTTTCACCTGAACAGCAAGTGCAATCAACAGGATCACACATCCGGCCCAAATCCCTGCTCAAACCCACAATCAAAATGTCACACGGCCTTTCCAACTCAGTGCATCCACTTTGGCATGGACTGAGGGTTGAGCAGTCAGCCCTATTTAAAGGTGCACGTCTCTCTGGCTTCAAATCTGTCTTCATCTGATGACAGTTTTAAATCCTTTTTTTCCCCATGATCACCGGGTGTCTTAAAAGTAGATAGTATAATTTGCAGCGAAAATAGGTCAGGGGTCACCAATCCTGCCCTGAATGCCCTACATGTTTTCAAATTCTCCCTGCTCCACCCACAGCTAATTTACTAAGTCAGGTGTGCTCAGCCAATCAAGAGCCAGGAAACACCAGACTTAATTTATCAGCTGTGGCTGCAGCAGGTGCATGGAAAACATACAGGGCAGGTGATCTCCAAGAGCAGAGTTGGTGATCCCTGCTGTAGGTACAATGGTGCTACATTCCCCTGCCAAAAACAAAAAAAATAAAAGATCTTTAAAGCTGCAGTGTGTAGGATTTAGTGTCATCTAGTGGTGAGGTTGCAGATTGAATTTTGCCGTTACCAGTCACGTTTTTGTTTTCTTTCACGTTTTCACTTGTTTGCCGATGGGGATTCATGCTCCCTTGCCTTCTCTTGTGATAAACAATATGATCCTCCTTTTCACAAAAATGAGGGTTCTCGAACTAGTTAGCCTGCATTAGCAACCAGTAGACAGTGTATAGAGGAGCAACCAGTGATTCCTCTTCTTTTTTCTTCAGTCTTACGGCCATGCTGCAAAATGCAAAAGATGGAGTAAGCTTGTCCCTTTTGGGCTTCTGTATCAACATGGTGGTGCAACATGGCGGCCTCCATGATGGGGCCCACCCCCATGTAGATGTGAAGGGCTCATTCTAAGCTTATAGACACAGCCAGTCGTTGTTGCAGGTAAATTATATACTGACGAGCAAACAAGACTCCAAAACGACTAATAAGCACTTCTGTGATGTATTTAGCAGAAGTGTAAAAGAAGCTGTTTTTATGTCTATATTTATACCCCCTGTAAATTAAAGTTTGGGGGTAACTAGAAATCACCCTGTCCATCTGCCTGTCCATGAGTCTTGTAAGCACAACTCCTCATAAACCAGTTGGCTGGTGGATTTCAATGAAACTTCCCACAATGGTAGCACACTATGTGAAGATGTGCATGAAGAAAACTAATTCCAGTCTGACATCTTCAAGGGGAGATAGTTGAACTTAAAAAAAGTCATATTTGTCAAGCACATGTAAGGCAGGGGTGGTGGCCTACACTGTAAAAAAAATTCTGTTGTTTTTAATGGAAAAAAATTTGGCTTTTCCTAACAGAACTCCAACTGTGTAAGGAGATCAGGACTACGCAGCCTTGAACCTGGGGTATTTTGCTTGGGAGGCAAGCACACTTACTGTTTGCGCCACTGCGCTGTTGCATTGCAGGAAATACTCTCAAAATATAATGAAATGTATGTCATATTGCAATATTGACATTTTTTACTGTATTTGTACAAAGTATGTTAATATGAGGAGTTCTGAAAAAATCATGTCTGTTTAGAATTGAGTAGGCTATATATCAATAGGATAAACTGGATTCTGCAGTTAATTACATTTTCAGAGCAACTCACAGACAGAATGGTGGCGTAAGCAGTTAGTGTGCTTACGCTCAAAATAGAATGTCACTGGTTCAAGGCTGTCTGTATCACATTGTGCTTTTATTAATTTTTTTACAAATTACAACGGTTTTATACTGTCTAATTTATGCAGTATTACATATTTTACTGC
>OMMV01235740.1:2096-15980 GCA_900302635.1 Chatrabus melanurus
AAAGACATATTTTAAAATATGATCAGAAATAAATGGAAATGAACCAGTTTGGTAGAATTAGGACATTTAATAAAATGTCCAAATTTATTGAACAACAACAACAACAATTGCTTTGATAAAGTGAAATATAAAATATAGACTTAAAATGTACATATGACACAGTTGTTGGCACATTTTCATCAATTTAGAACAAATGGATTTGAAATGAAACAATCAAGATGTGCTTGTAGTGCAGACGTTTAGCTTTAAATAAAAAGGCTTTAATTCAACAGTTCCAACCTAGACTTGAGTTTCCCATGTGCCTTCTGGCAAAATGTATTCTGAAATTTCACATCTACTTTTTAAGATAACATTTCTCCACACCACTCCACCATGAAGCTGTATAACTGGTGATGCAACGGACAAAAGTTGCATGATGCACAGTTTCTCCAAGCACTGCCACAGAATCCTATAACTCCTTCGGAGTTGTCATGGGTGTGCGTGCGTGGTGGCTTCCCTCACTAGTCTCCTTCTTGCACGGTCACTCAGTTTTTGGGAATTGCCTACTCCAGACAGATTTACCATACAGTTTATGGAGAGATGGATCTTGGGTCAGCAAAGAGTTGGATAAATTTTGATTGTAATATGGACCTGAATTGTGCTGCACATGTACATATTTGTTTTATTGTTTTCCATGTGGGTATTCTAACTTGTTTAGTTTAAAAGTAAAAGTTAGAGGGGTATTCAATTGAACACATTCCTCCATCAAAGTACATTATGCGCTTCAACCATATTAACCCAAACCTATATTGCAACCTCTATCACCATGTATTTGATATTTAAAAATTGAGGTCGATGCCTCATTTTTTTGGAGAAAAAATTAGGAAAGAAAAGAAATTGCCTTTCTTGCAATAATAATTCCCCGGTGTCCTGGCTAAACTGTCCAACCTGACTCATTCAATCTGGCCCCCTAATCATCCCCCAGTATATTTGGCTGATTCATTCATACCCTCACTCTTCACCTCAAGCTGGTGTGTGGTGAGCGTTCTGGCGCAAATTGGCTGTCGTACATCACCCAGGTGGGCGCTACACACTGGTGGTGGTTAGTGAGGTCCCCCCTTCACTGTAAAGCGCTTTGCGTGTCTTAAAAAGCGTTATATAAATGCAAGTTTCATTCATCATCATCATCGCCATCATCATAATAATAATAACAACTAGACTATAAGCCCATTCTAACGCACAGGAAGTGAAATATAAGCATTTTTCTCAGGGGTACTGAACTTTGCATTATTTTAGTTTGATTGTTTTTTGATGAGAAGGTGTCTATTGAACACTGCTTGCTCTTAAAATAGAGAAAAGTCCTGTGAAGTATGGTGCTGGTGTGTGAAGTGATGCCAACGAAATACTCATTAGAACATCCTTGTCACTAATAGTAACTGTTTTATTCATGCGATTGCACAACACACTACTGGTAGGCTAAGGTACTTTCAGCTGACACAGTGTCAGCAATACTGTTGTGGGTTTTTATGCATGTATTAGTATGGGGAAAAAGAAACATGTAATTAAGTGGGTTGTTAATTGTGGCTAAAAATGTCCTCTGACACATCACATGTATGTCAATTATCAGTCTGTGCAATTATAGAACCGTAGGTATTCACATGGTGAAATGTATAGTGGCAGAAACTTGGTTGCTTTAGTAGTATAGATAATAATAATAATCAAATGACCTGGTTCTTCCCCTGGATCATCTCTTTCTTGAAAATTGGTCTCTCACTTTTTGAGTAGTCCTGGTTGCAAGCAAACAATCTAACACGCGTGAAAACATTGGTTCCTTGGCAGAGTCATAAAAAAGGAGTTTGTGACAGCTATTATTTGTGGATACAACATTCCCTGGCAAAAATTATGGAATCACCACATGCAGAGGATGATCCCCCAGCTTGTTTTACTTTGTAGCAAATAAATAAGTCACAGATATGACACTAAACAATTTTTGTTTAATAGCTGAGCATTCTGGCTTTGTGAGATACACAAAGTTTGATTGTCATATTTTTGCCCACATGAAAGAGGGGGAAAATGATGGAATCATTAAATGTTGAGGAAACAATTATAGAATTGCCTTGTAGTTTTGCATTTCTAGAACAAATATCGGCACAAGTCGAAAAATGTAATCCAGCCTCCAGTTAAAGGAGAGTGCTTACAGACATTAACAAGCTGTTGGATTTGGTTATTGAAAGGAAACATGCTTCCAATAAGAGAGCTGTCATTAAAACAATGGAAAGAATTATACAGTAATAAATTAAATGAAAAACAAATGGGCAGAAACAGGAGTCACTGCTTGTGACAGAACCTTTAAGAAATCAGCTAAATTAATAAATGGGATTTACATGGAGTAAGGCAAAAGGAAACCACCACTAACATCAAAACGGAAGAAAACAAAGTTACAGTGGGCTAAAGAGAAGCAATCATGGTGTGTGGATGATTGGAAGAAAGTGATATTCAGTGAAGAATCACAAATCTGCAATGACTAGAGAGATGATGCTGGAGCTTTTGTCTGGTACCGTTCTAATGAAACATATAAAGATGACTGCCTAAAGAGGATAAGCATATTTACCCACTCATTTATGACATAGTGCTGCTGTCAGGTAAAGGAGCTATACATTGAAATGTTTTCTCATTTCATCAATAGAAAAAAGTTTTGGTGATGATCAAGTCATTTTTTTCAGATTAATAATGCAAGTTGGCTGAGAGATTTAAAGCGTTACTTAAGGAAAAGCAATGACACGGCCAGCAAACAATCCGAATCTCAATGTGATGGAAAATTTGTTGGCGCGAATTTTCCAACTTGATCCGTGACAAAGCCCTATTATGCAAAGCTAATCTGTCAACCATTATTTGATAAAGCTGGAATCAGCTTGATGGAGAATATTGTTTTTCATTAGTGACGTCCAAGCATCAAAGAATTGTAAAGACGTCATAAAAGTCTGATAAGGAGCAACAGAATAATGATTGATTGTTTTTGTTGCTGATTCCATCATTTTTTTCCCTCAGCATTGAGTGATTAGTCGAGCCCCTGGAGGGGTTTGCCAGATTATTGCTATCGCTTTGTCTGTGTGTGTGTGTATCCGGATGAATATTTCAGGAAACGCTTGGCTGATTTAATTTATATTGCACATGTGAATTGCTAGTGATAACATCTCAGCATGACATTAATATGAAGGTCAAAGATCAAAGTCAATCAATGTCATTGAAATGTTTGAAAATCACATTTTTCGCAGTAACTTGAAAACTTGAGTACCGTATTTTCTGGACTATAAGTCGCATCGGAGTATAAGTCGCATCTGTCAAAAAATGCTGGTAAAAACATATATCAGTTGCACCGGCATATAAGTTATTTTTGAAACATTATATTTTACAAGAATTCAAGAAAAAAATATTTTGTAACAATCTGGAAAGACTATTCAGTCACACACAAGCTAAAAGAACATAGGTCAAATATCTTTAATATTGTGTTACTTGTTTCCACCTTACTGAAAATGCACCAAACCCTGATTTTTGTGTACCGTTACACAACTATTTTTTTGACATATAAGTCGCAGGCCCTCCCAAACTATATTAAAAAAAAAAGAAAAATACAACTAACTTTACTCAGTACTTTTGACTGTGATCAACTCAATAATAATTTTCTATTGCTGCTACTGTGTTTGCAATATTCACCAACGCATGTATGGGGAGATGGTTAGGGTTGAGACTGTGAATTCTCTGAATGCTTGTTACATCTAACTTGAGCTGGAAAGAAATATGCCATGTTCAGCTATTGAGCAAAAATCGATTTGCGTCATATCTGTGATTTACTTGCTACGATATAACAAAGTTGGGTGAAGATCTTCTACGTGTGGTGATTCCATAAGTTTTGACACCAGCTGTTGGCTCTGATTTGTCTCTGGGTATAAATATTCAAGTGCTGAACGGTGATGCCTATCACTGTTGGAGGACCCAAAATGGGTGTGAGTCTGAGAAAGAGAGGCAGCAGTGAAAGGTGTATTAATACTTTAACTCTCCAACATAAACCCTCACTCCCACAGTCTGACATTTACGGAGGCCTGGAGCGTGGGAGTGTGTGAGGGAGGTTCACCCTGTGAGTGCGTACCTGTGCATGCTGCGTGTGTGCATATGAGGTTTCCCTCCGCCTAAGAGAATAGCTCCATTGATCTAAGCGGGTCTGCTGTCCCCGTGACGAGTGTGGGCCGGGGTCAGAAGGAAACGCTGGGATTTTCCACACTTGCAAGTCTAGCAGGTTTCCCCGTTTGCAAAGAAATGCATGACGTATTAAAGCGTGTGATTCATGTGTAACTTAGAGGGGAAATCTGTTTTTGGAAGGCAACGACCGCCTCACTGTTGGACCAGTGTTGGATGGGGATCATGAAACACTGTGGGTGTGAACAAAAGTCAAAGAGCACAGAAACACTGGTCTTATTGGTACGGGAGAGAGTGCAATTGGTTATCGTTTCAGAGCGGTTAGAGATGTGACGTTGACTTCTAACGAAGTGACAATAAGGCATCATAGCGCCATCTACTGGCATCCCCTACTGAAATATTACATTACATTACAATCATTTAACTGACGCTTTTATCCGAAGCCACTTACAAGTAAGGAATCACAATCAAGCTCAAAGTGGGACTTCAATATAACAGTAAATACTATCTTTACAATTTAGCACACATGGGGTGTTTGTGGGGCCTTTGGGGGGTGGCTGGTGCTATTTCCAGCATCCGGTAATATTTCTGGATCAAAATATGCTACCTGAGTGCCCACATTGCCCGGATTCGCACCATTCACAGCAATAGTTGGCATCAAAACATGATCTTAACGAAGAGAAACCTACCTTTTGTGGTGTTTTACTTCAGTTTCAGAAGACGGGAGGGTTCCTCAGCTGAGTCGATGTGTAAATATCCCAGGTTCCATTGCGCACATGAAGCCTTGCTTCATGCGTCAAAGCGAGACCCACACGCAAATCCCAGAAAATGTGTCATTGTAAAATGCAAGACAATAGTTTGTCAAGTTTAGGTGTCCAAATGTCTTTGTAAACGTGGAATCCCCGAATAAAGGAGTGAAATTCAAATGTACTGCTTGCTATTTCTCACCCAGGTTTCATTGCGCGCATGAAGCATTGCTACATGAACCAAAGCTTCATTCGTCAAAGTGATTTCTAAATACCCTGTGTTCAATAAAATCAATTTACTTAGCACACAGTGTGCTTAAATGGTCGAATACGGAACTCAAGAGTAGAGAGGGACGCCGCCTGCTCTGATAGCATTTGTTAGCTCGTTCCACCATCAGGGGACCACAAAAGAAAATAGTCTGGATTGCCTTGAGTGTAGGGAGTGTAGGATGAGAGTTTACGAGGACGCAGGATACTTCCACAGCCAAGGCTGGTACCCAATTACAGCTGCGTGGGCTGAGACAATGCAGATGAAGTATCTTGTCTTAAGAGTCAAACCCAGGCCTACATATTGGTAGCCCGAATCCTTATCCAAATAAAATAAACAAATAGATTGCTCTTTCAGATCCAACACAAACAGCCATTAACCATCAGCCCCCGCTCCAGCCTTGTCACCATTTCCACTAGGCCTCCACTAGAGACCTGTCAGGTCAATAAAATATGACCTTTGGCACTTTACATCTGATAAAGTTCCTCGCTTTACCCTGTGACAGCCGGAATTTACTGAATATACATTTCCTGGCTTCAAAAGAGGAGCACTCTACTCTTATGCCTCCTCTGGATCAGTGGTTTGTGACAGGCGGGCTAGTCAGTGACCCGCCATGGTCGATGTTCATCACAGCGACACTGACCTACTTAACTGCCATCTCCGCTTGGACATCAGAGAAGTCATCGCCTGACATTTGGAGAAAAGATTAGTCAACTGTCGCAACTAATGATAATGGTTGGGAAAAGAGCAGAATATTTTCTGCCTCGTGCTGAGTCTGACTGGTGTTGTCTCTCTGAAGCTAGGTTAATTTGCTTACCGCGTGCACTCTGAGCACGCACACAAACAGGAGCCATCAAAGCTAACATCTCAACTCGAAGCAGACACAGATTGATGGTAGTGAGGCGAAGGCGGCTCCTCTGCCGCGTACTTAGTAAGTGAGCGAATGCGGGAGGCAGTGACCCAGAGCAAAGGTCTCATCAGTGCCTGTCCCCATCTGAGGCCCCTCTGCCTGTCAAAGTCACATTTTAATCGCAAACATAATTTGAATTTACACTAATGAATACAAATGACTCCCAGGACTCCACAAGCTGAGAGTAATAAATTATTATCACTGCTAACAATCGCATTTCTGCAGGCCTTTTTTCAATTAGCCGCCCCTGCGGAGGTGATCACGGAGGGTCGGCTCAAATGAAGATAAACGATGGCCCTCGCAAAGCCGCGCGTCTACTCGTCTGATTTAATGGCTTTCTAATTCAGAAACATCTTCGATGTGACGAGGCGTGAGGCCTTTTTTTTTTCTCGATGTTCAACCACAGCTTGATGAAAAAGTCATTTAATTGAAAGCAGGTGTTAACCGATCTTGCTCTGATGTGGCGTGTGATTTAGGAGGGAGTATGACAAAGAGAAGATTGTCCTTGCCACTCAGGTGGCCCAGACCATTCAGATTCAAAACAAGGCCCATTCACTGCACTCTGCAATTTCTACAATGTCCCATTGAATCAAATACCCCTTCCACAATTACATGATTCCCCGTTCCATAGGCGTAGCTACGGGGGTGGGTTTAGGGTTTAAACCAAAATATCTCACATGTCGGGGATGGGGAAGGCTTTTTGAAATGTTGACCCAAATGAACCAATTCCTTCAGAATTGTTTAAAAATGTTCAAAATACTAAATTATTTCCTTCAAAAAAGGATTCAGTGTTTTGAAATGCTCCATTAAAGCCAGAATGAAATGATTGTCAGAATTTTCAAATTAAATACCCCTTGCCTGATTCTTTGTTCCATGTTTGTAGCTACGAGGCTGGATTTCAAATGGAAACGCCTCCTGAAATATTCCACAGAAAGTGATGGCAGAAAGGAAGATTTTTGGAATGTTTTAAAGAAATTAAACAAATCATTCATAAAACAGTTCACTGTTTTTAAATGCTCAGAACATTATTTGAACCAATCAAGTGACCTCTGGTGACCAACGACTCTTAACGACTTTCATTACATCACTGTGACATCAGTGACCCCACAGAAGATAAATATTGGAGTCTCTCACTACTCCAACTAGAACTGATGAAGCTTTTCTGGATGAAGAGCGAAACATCTTCAAGGAACTAAACAAGTCCAGTTGACTTGACTCAACCTACTTGGATACCATAACCTGGATGACTGAGAATCTCCACAGACACTATTTGCTGCAGTTGTTTCTGAAACAGATTCAATTTTATGAAACATTCCGTAACCGAGCGTCATATCTCTGTGGGTTCCGGTGGGATTTGAACACCAGACACCTCACTCACGAGGCCAACACTCTACCAGGTCAGTCAAAGGGGAACCCCCACTAGCCAAGCTAGTAGGAACATATTTCAATCTGGATTTCACCTTGCTACATATGCCCCACCATTTTTGACCTCTTCCTGAAGTCACAGGTGCATTTGAGCATTAACAACCTTCGCCTGTAAGCCGGAACTATGTATGGCCATCTGCCACATCCTGCCAACAACGGCAATTGTAGCCAAGTGACATATCTCTGTGGCTTCCGAACACCAGACTCCGCGCTCACGAGGCCAATGCTCTACCAGGTCAGCCAAAGGGGGAATCCCCACCAGCCAAACTAATAGGAACATATTTTAGTCTGGATTTCACCTTGCTACAAGTCGAAACATTAGGGGCCCTGTCTTGATGATCTGTAGCAAGGTGAAAAGTGCAAAGTGCATTTGCGGTGTGTCCAACTCTACTTTCCTATTTAGAGGGTGTGTAATCTGAATGTAAAATAAGGTGCAGGATGTAAAGGGGTTGATTTAGTCAATTTGTCATAGATGTGTTTTGGGCTAACATGAATTAAACCAATCAGATTGTCATTTGTAATTCACTTTAATCGCCGAGGCATGCCAGCAAGTGGTTCACTGCTATTTAGATGGTGGACTCAAGTGACAGGTTTTTTGGTGCATTAACAGATTTGTGTCAAAGTGAGTGAGCAGAGATCAGCCACCAAAGCTCCCTGAGGTGAAGAAGTGAAACACTAAGGTGAAGTTTTGTGTTTTTCCATCAGTGTTTACTTTTATTTCATTTAATTGTTGTTTTCAATTCAGCTTCATTGTGTATACAAACAGTGTGTGTGTGTGTGTCATGAATCCGCCTATGTAAGGCGTATCTGAATATTACGCCATATATATATACACCAGAAAAACTCTGTGCTTGACTTTAGACCATGTTTTTGGTGGTGTGTGGCACAATTGTTTTCTCCCTCCTCACGATAGACATCCATCAGCGCTGTACCTGACCACACACCATTTTAAGACCAGGACGCCCATGGGTGCACAGATAAGTGCAAGCGAAGTTACAATTTAAATCAGGTGGGTTTTGCACACTGCTTTGTGCTGGGTGGAGGATAGGGCCCTTGATGAACTAGATGCTTCAGCTTAGTCGCTGTTTTGAATCAGTCATAACAACAAATTAATAAAATAATTCAGAAGATGATCAACAGTTACAAAACTCTTGAAACAGTAAATGAACCAGTTCCTTCACATGATGAATCAATGTTTTGAAATGCTTGAAGTGCTCAATAAAACAGTTGTTTCAACAAATTGTTGCCCCTAACAACCCCCCCACCCCAAAAAAACAAGAAAACAACAACAAAAACTAATTCATTAATCAATTCAATAAATTTAAAAACAATCCAGGCTATACCCAGGAAGGCATGTGAAATGGGAAAGTAAATGAGGAAAAATGTGAATTAGGTTTATTATTTCGTTATGTTTCTTTGTTAAGGATTTTTTTCCTTTTGAGCTGAACATAGGAATAATATCAGTTTTAAATTTCTGATGAACATAGAAAACAGAATAATGAAATACTGACTAATTTTTTTTGGTTTTCTAGATTGAATTGATTGGATAATACACAGATCATGCCCCCTGTCTAATTCTAACATTTAACATATTGCACTAAGGTGCTGCTTCAAGAGAAGAAATATTAAAAGAAGCCAGTTAAGCATCTTGTTGCTTAAATTTAGCTGATTTTTTTTTTTTTTTTTTGCTGCTAGAATGGTTTTGCAAAATATCAGTGACTTGTAATTTCCTCTTAATTTCCTCTGTAATATATATCTTGTTACTGGCTTCTATAGAGAGCATCAGCAAAGCCAACGCGTGCACCCATTGACAGCTTCTCATTTACTATGGCTGCTTGGAGACGTCACATAATAATTATAGTGAATTATGGTCGTGGAAAAAGTCTTTTCCTCATCTGTCTGGACGGGTTCAGTCCTCGCTGCTCCACGACACACAAACCAAACACCTAAAATACAATATTGTTCAGCCTGTACCTCTTTTAAAAAAAATTGCTGCTATATTTATATATATACGTACATAACATCATAAAAGGCAGAGAAGAGTTAGAAAATTACACTATGGTGCAGATAGGAATGTCTTAGGACAAAATGCTCCAGTGTCCTTGATGTGCTCACTGAATCTCGGAATTATCAGCGCTTATGGAGCTGATTATCTTATGGATCACAAGAAGAAATGGCACACATGTTCTCTAAATCCGAAAAATTATAGACCATGTGGTGTTGCCTACTGATGTGGTGTGTAGTTTTTCTTGTGTGTTGTGTTTTATAGTTTTACAGATTTAACCACAAGGACACAGTAAAGCAGATCAGGAAATGACACTAAATCAGATGAAGAACAATGTCAGAAAATCAAATCCTTTTCACAAAATAATGTCTGGATGTAATTGTAGATTTTTTTTCTTTTTTTTGCATCTGGCCACAGAAAACCAAAAGGCAAATCCCGCTAACTCTTTCATAATCAACTTAAGATAATTACAAATGAACATACAAGAGCAGGGTTTAATCATAACCAGCTTCCTTTGACATGTATGTGGTTTTTGGACTTTGGAAAGCCACAAAAGTGACATTCTGTTCAGTGTGGGGTAATGAATGGCTCTCTGTGTCTCTGTCAGTGAGCTGTCATTACTGAGGAGCCTGTGGGATTGATTTGCAAAGAGAATGGGCAACAACAAGTCAGAAAAATACATTAATGGTCATTTATTTGGCTGCTTGAAACTCAATCATTATACCACATTTGGGAATACAGAGGGACTACAGTTCAGTTCCGAGAACATAAGCACCCGCAGCGTAATATAACTGATGTGTGAAGCTTGGGAAAAGTAAAAGTGGATTTGACCCTTTCACTGTGTTGGTGTTTCTTTTGCTGCCTTCCACCCCGAGTAGAACACAGGAGGATTAGCATCACTTTTACTTCCATCAACCGCATATGGGCCCCGTGCCAGTAGGTGGGCCACATGGGCCAGACCTGCCCAAACACAGGGCGCTGCCCCCCCCCACACACACACACAGACAACATGCTTCCAACTGTAAAGATGTCAAATAAGTCATTGTGAAAATGTCACTTCAAAAATTATGAATGTGGTTTTACCGAAATAATTTAATAAACATTCAAAAATGATATTGTCATTGTGAAAAATGTATTTTATCTCTCATGTGTGGTTTAATGAAAAATTATCTGAAGGAAGAGCTTTATGGAGTCATGAGGTCACTGGACAGAGGTGTTTGGCAATGCCAATATCTTTGCAGGGGAACAAAGGTCCAAGTCTTTAGGGTCCTGGTGCTTCCTGTCTTACTATGTGAGACTTGGACTGTAACCAGTGACTTGAGGTGACGATTGGATGTCTTTGGTACTCAGTCTCTTCGGAGGCTCCTTGGGTACTGCGGGGACTGATTTTGTGTCAGTTCTTTAACGGCAATTTCAGGGTCAACATTCATTGATATAAGTTTGGTAGAAAACAGCAAAAGGACATGGGAGGAGTCGGCCAAAAAACAAACAGGCAGACATGATCTTGGCCTCAGTGATTGACTTTTGGCAAATTTGACCTTGCCGGGCAATTCTGGAACTCACCTCCATATGTGCGCGTAGTTTGGTGCAAATCAGAGTGAAAAACTTCAATTTTGACTTTTGTCCACAATGACCTTGACCCCAGAGATTGATCTTTGGCAAACCTGACCTTGCCTCAGCAATTCCAGAACCCACTTCCATATGTATGCCAAGTTTGGTGCAAAGTGGAGTGAAAAATTTTGACCTTTGAGTGTGAATGTGAAGCATCATTGTGAAGCGCTTTGAGTGTCTCCATCAGATGGAATGGCACCGTGGAGATACAGTCCATTTACGACTGTCTCCCGTAATCCTTGCCTCGTATTTCTAGAGATGCAGCTCATTTGGAGTTTCAGTAACCATCTTCCCTTATGTTTTGATATCACTTTTAAGTCAGCACCTCAGACAGTAATTCATCCTTTGGCATGTGGTTTGAAATTGAAAGGATAACCCAAGTTCCTGTCGTAATTTACAGCAATAACAAGGAATGAGATGAGGAGAAAAGAGAAAAAGGAGGGTGGGTGAGGCAGAGTGGGGGGAGGAGGGGGAGTCCTGAGTGATGAAAAAAAACATGAGGGGGTATATCCGCTGCGTGTGTGGAGCATGCAGAGGTTTCCATGCTGACACAAAGACCCCAGTGAGAGCACCTTATTTACCGTGCAGTAAAACCCGAGCGGGAGTGTACCCTGCAGTAAAAGTGGAGAAAGAGCTCAGCAGAATTAGATTTAAGTCTTCCTCCAACTCTCAGCCCTGTGTGCCGCGAGAGAAACCACACCCCTGCTCCCCACCAGGCTATATGACGCACAAACAAGTTTCGGAATAGTTTTTAATTAAAGTGAGAGGTAATACATTATTCTCAGTTATTGGTTACATCTTGGCTGGTACAGTGACAGGATATTGACTCAGCATAAATATGTGCTTGTGCAATTAAGGTTATTGCATTTCCCAAAGCTATTGCATAAGCGCTTGCTCGGCTGTACAAGATGCGTTTTCACAGATGAGTGCAAAATGTACTTTCAAGACGAGTCATTTCCCCCGAGATCTGATGGAGAAAAGGTATCGGGAAGCTGCACGACAGAGCTGGAAACCAACAAACCAACACTGAGTGAAAATACGCTGCATATATAATAATAATAAAGTGGCTCTCGGCAAAGATACAGTACTGCATGTCATAATACGCGAACATTCTGAATCCTCCAGCTTGTGGAGAGTATTGCTTTGTTACATTCCACTTTTGGACCATGTTAAAATCATTCAAATGTCAGGCTCAGGCTTCTGTACATTAAGACTGTGCATGCAATAAGAGGGCTGGTGTATAATAGCAGCTAAGAGAGAAAAAAACCCTACAAGCAGTTAACAACCATCAGCTATAAATCAGAGATGCAGCCCAGTTGCTTTGTACATCATATACATCGAAAGTTTCAAATGGAAAATTTGTAAACCTGTCAATATTTTTTGCGTTTTTGTTGGAGTTTGTACTAAAATAGCTGTGGAATACAGATAAAGGATGTTGTTACATATCAAATGATACCTAAAAGACCGCCAAATGGGTGTTTTATAATTCAAAAAAATCTGTTCACGTCTCATCCACATTTTACCCAAATAATTACAGATTGAATGTTCATCCAAGTATTTGTTATGTCAAATCATTCTCTATCTGTATTAGCATGTGCAAATTAAAGGGGAACTCCGGTATTTTTCAACCTAAGCTCTCTTTTTAAATGTTTTTGAGTTTATCTTTTCACTCGGGACAAAAACTATTTTAATAGGTGCAGTGTTGATTAAGAATGCAAATAATGTCATGGGATAACTGGCTACATAAAGTAACTGTGCGGGGCAAGCTAAAAACACTCACAGCAAACCATTTCTTGTTGCCAATGAAGAGGCAAAAATGTCAATAGAAGTGTCCGGTAGTATGGAGAGGATCCCTATGGAGGCAAGTCTATGCATGCTTACCTCATTAAATGTGAAGAAACTTTTTAAAACGACCGGTTATATAGTTAGCCGCTTACCTTAGCTTCTAGTCCATTTGGAAGCAGTGCTCTCCACTGCCGATAAGGGACACGTTGCTGTAGAATGGGTTGATTGATAATGAGGGACACATTCCTACAGAACGAGCCCCTCATCAGCAATCGACTTGTAATGACTCAGTGAAGACCAATGCTGCCAAATAGACTGGAGGTTAAGGTAAGCGGCTAACTGTATAACTGGTCATTTTTAATAGTTTCTTTACTCTTAGTGAGGTAAACATGCACATCTCTGTAGGGATCCTCTCAATGTGACCAGACATTTGTCATGATATTTTTGCCTCTTGAGTTTCAACAAGAGCAGCACGGTGGCTCAGTGGTTAGCACTGTTGCCTCACAGCGAGAAGGTCCCAGGTTCACTTCCGACCTGGTTCTTTCTGTGTGAAGTTTGCATGTTCTCCCCGTGTTTGCATGGACACCCTGTGGGTGCTCTGGCTTCCTCCCATTTCTAAAGACATGTAGGTTAGGTGAACTGGTGATTCTAAATTGACCACAGGTGTGAGCGTGAATGTGTTTGTCTGTCTATATGTGTTGGCCCTGTGATAGATTGGCGGCCTGTTCAGGGTGTACCTCGCCTCTTGCCCAGTGACCACTGGGATAGGCCCCAGCCCCCGTGTCCCTGAACTGTAATAGGCTGGTTTAGAAAAAGGATGGCTGGAGTTTCAACAAGAAGCTGTTTACTGGGAGTGTTTTTAGTTTGCCCCGCACATTTACATTATGGTCCCGGTTAGCCCATTGCAGTGTTTCCATTCTAAATCAATATTGGACCGATTAAAATTGTCACCCCCCCCCCA
>OMMV01235753.1:0-15087 GCA_900302635.1 Chatrabus melanurus
GAGGAACCGCAACCCCCCGACCCAGGTCCAGTCAAACATCCAAAAAAATAAAAATAAAAATAAATTAACACCCCCACCCCACACATACTCCCACCTACACATACATTTGTTGTATTGCTATGTGAAATAGATCAACTTACCAAATAAAATATTAAAATTTACATTCAAATAGAGTTGTTCATTCTATGTCATAACTCAATGGAGGTATTATGATTTTTAAGGTAAATTAAAGTGATGGTTATGTTAAACACGTTAAAGTGGAGTATCACAAACATGGGGAACTATGTCCATGTTAGAAATATATCACAGCAATAATAAACACTTAGTGTCCACAACCCACTGAAACAAATTTGTTAAACAGGTAGCAATATGTACATGTAGCAGATATTAATAGTAGATTAATGAAATCCAATCATACTGACAAATGTTGGCTCGGCGAAGGTTTGCGCTCTACCGAGTGCCCGATCTAGTTTCTGAACATATTTTCGATTCTGTGCTTACAAATCAGATGTGTCAATAACTCTGACCAGGACGCTAATACAACGAATCAGCCTGAGCAAACATCCCCTGTCTGTGTTAACATCAGAAAAATATAGACTCTAATTTTCCTGTTCAGGTTAGAGCTTTATAAGAAATAGCAGCATTAAGATGCATTTCTATAATAAATGAGTAATTTACATTTGGGGAGAAGTGCTTACACGTGGTCTCTGGCTTGACATGTTTACAAAGAGCAGAGCAAATGGATACTTAAACAGTGTTATCGTTGAGGTTGTTCAAATGACCAATTTTCATTTTCATTAATAACTGTCATTAAATTTGTCATCACAACAGAACAATCTGTCAAAGCAGTTTGTGGCTCGCAAATGAGATGCACATGACTCTTTACAGGTCACTTTTAGATTTAAAATATGCTTTTTTGGAAATTAAACACCAGCCTTTGAAAATATTTCCAAATTCCTGGGCTTATCACTGACTTACATAGTTATTGTATCTGTCAGCTGTGTACTTAAACCTGAATGGGTTTTACAGCCGATCAGATGTTGTTTCTGTGCCTGCAACAGCTTCTATGCCCCTGATTGCTTCCAGGTGGTGGTGTCCCGTGTGGCTCGGGTGTGTAAGCGGGACCAAGGCGGTTCTCAGCGCGTCCTGGAAAAGCAATGGACGTCGTTCCTGAAGGCTCGTCTGAACTGCTCAATCCCTGGGGATTCCCACTTCTACTTTAACCTTCTCCACTCCACCAGCCCCATCATCAGGATGCACGGCCGGGACATCATCCTGGGGGTGTTCTCCACACCGGCTAATAGGTATAGTTTAACATAATTACACGTATATATGTCTGTAAACACTGGTTTCCAGATTGGTTTTTGGAGTTAGGAGCAAAGTGTTTTCCCACAAGCATTTCCGAGAATATTTTTATTTTTAAAATGTGTTTTCGAAAGCAGATCTTTTGAGCCAGTGTACGTGCAACGTTATGCAGAGCTCCTTACAGTCAGCTGTCTGTGGTGCTGATCATACACTGCTTACATATACCGAAATATACAATATCAGCTACTGGCTCTGTAAACAAATTGCAACCACAAATCAGAAAAAGTTGGGAAGATATGGAAAATACAAAAAAAAAAAATACAAACAAACAGCCCAAACCTGCAGTGATCCCTACATTTACTTTGACGTCTGTTTCATTGTAGACAGTATGAACCCAAAATATTTCATGTTTTGTGTGGTTAACCTCATTTCATTTGTTAATATACATCAATTCCTGCATTTCAGGAATGGATGTACATGATGTTATTTCAAACAGGTGATGTCAACAGGTGATTGTAATCATGATTTGGTACAAAAGCAGTATTTACATTCATAAATACCACTTAGCACTTTTCTATGCAAAAAAGAAGCCATATGTTAACAGTGTCCAGAAATGGAGTCGACTTCTCTGAGCTCGGAGGCATCTGGGTTGGACCATCACACAGTGGAAACATGTATTTTAGTCAGACGAATCAGTATTCTAGATCTTTTTTTGGAAGAAATGGATGGCATTTGCTTCAGACCAAAGACGAAAAATACCATCCAGACTGTTATCAAGTCCAAATGCTAGGGTCTGTCATGGTATGAGGTTGTGTCAGTGCCCTTGGCAAAGGTAATTTACACTTCTGTAATGGCAGCATTAATGCACAAACGTACATTGAGCTTTTAAAGTAACATATGCTGCCTTCAAAATGACATCTTTTCCAGGGATGTCCATGCATATTTCAACAAGACAATGCAAAACCACATTCTGCACACATTACAAAGGCATGGCTGTGGAAAACAAGGGAACGGATACTGGACTAGCCTGCCTGCAGTCCTGACCTGTCCCCAATAGAGAATGTGTGGAGAATTTTGAAACAAAAAATGCAACAATGACGACCCTGTGCTGTTGCCCACCTTAAGACGTGTTTGCAGGAGGAATAGGACAAATAACACCTGAAACACTTCATCGCTTGGTATCCTCAACACCAAAATGTCTTTTAAGTGTGGTGAGAAGGAACGGCAACATTACAAAGTGGTAAATGTTTTAGCGTCCCAACTTTTTTGGAATGTGTTGCAGCTCTTCAATGCAGGAATGGATGTATATTAACAACTTAAATGAAGTTGATCACAAAACATGAAATATCTTGGGTTCACACTATCTGCAATGAAATAGAAGTCAAAGTAAATATAAGAATCACTGTGGTTTTATTTAATTAGCATTTTCCATATTGTCCCAACTATCGTCGAAACAAGCTGATTTAGTACTTCCATGTAGAAATAAACAGAAAATGGAAAGTTATTCAATTTTTGTTTTTTTGTTTGGATGCGAAGGAAAGGGGTGGAAAAGACCCATGATCTGATTTTATTAGATGTGTTAATAAATGTAAATTGGAAATTAAATTATTTGTTTAAAAAAATGTCATTTTTGGCTTAGATTTTTCTGTCTTTATTTTTTCTTGTTTTTGTGACCTCGAAGAATATTTATATGGTGGTGCTTTCAAGTATCGCATGCTCACATGTCCACTTCCGTGTGTGTGTGTGTGGGTGTGTGGGTGGGTGGGTATTCTACAAGTGGTCAGAAGTCACTTGATAAACAGAGATTATTTTAACTTAAGTTACAATACTTTTGGGAAACACAAGGTTAGATTTGTGACAGTGATCTATACTTACTTTAGGCTTAGGAGGCTTTTGGGAAACAAGGTCCTGATCTATTCATTAGTCTGGACTTTGTGAAGATCTTTAAATCAATAGACAATCTGTCTGCCTGCAAATAAGATGCTTTATTTCATGGGTTTGTTGTACGTGTGTGCACACGTGTGCAGCTGAAGGGGGGTAACTTCAATCCCCATCCTCAGTCATCTGGGATTCAATCACTGGTGTTAAAGAAATACGCAGTTGTCTAAACATATCACCACATTCTCCCCACATGAAATCGACAGTGTGTGGCCACACTCACGTGGCTCAAATGTACTGGACCACCACAGTTTGTTCCTTCAGCTATGAAGCGTGGCTTCCTATAAAACGGTAAAGGCTCCAGAGATAATGAAAAGTGCCATGTGGAGGTGCAAAGGTCAAGATTGTGGGGTCCAGAGTAATTTAAAGCACATGGGATGCTTTCATTGAGGACAAAGAGGTAGTTTGATGAAAGACAAGATTAAATTGAGAAAAGGTGAGAGCAGAGCAGAGAGAGGATGTCGCCTGATAAATGGAGAATGATGGGAGATTTGTAGAACCAGAGACAACATGCACAGCAGTGCAGATAACAGGGGAGACGGGATAGTGACAGTGACGTTTATGCCCTGCACATGCACAGCAGACTCGTGTCAAATATACAGTCCCTTTGGAAAGTACTAGAATGGCAGTCAGTTCATTTGTTTTTGCTATACCCTGAAGACATTTGGGATGCGAATCAAAAGATGAACATGACAAGAAAGTTTAGAACGACAGCTAAGGCCCAGTCACACTATGACATTTGGGCCAGCAACTGGTGAACGAGAGAAAAGGAAAGAAAAGTGGCCACATGGTAGCGACAATCACGTTCCCGGAGTTTGGTAGCGGACCTCAAATGCATCACAGCTTTTCACAACATGTTTGTAGCAGAGGCAGCCGTTATCCAGCGCTCCATTATAACAAGCGGGGCTGTTGCCAACATGGAAACGTTCGGGAGAGGAGTTCAACACACCACGTTTTGTATGAGATCACCCAATTTTAGAGTGAGTAAAAGTAGTGGATCAGATAAGTATATTAAAGTACATAACACTTAATATTTGGTTCCCCATCTTTAGCTTGTAATTATTGCATCAAGCCCGACACTCATTGGCTTGTCCATATTGGGGTTTTTTTCTTCTTGTATTGTGCTTTTACAGCAGCCTCTTTCAGTTGTTGTCTGTTCTCGGGGAGTTGCCCTTTAGTCTCCTTTTCAAGAGGTCAAATTCATGCTCAACTGGGCTACAGTCTGGTGATTCATTTGGCCAGTCTGGAACCTTTCACTTTTTCTCCCCTGATGAGTCGTTTTTTGAGTTGGCGGTATGTTTTGGATCATTCTCTTGCTGCATGATGAACTTCCTCTTAATTAATTTGGATGCATTTCTCCGTGAATTGGCAGACACACTGTTGGTGTAGACTTGTGAGTTCATTCTGCTGCTGCCGTCATGAGGTACTTCATCAGTGAAGATTTGTGAGCTTGTTCCAGAAGCAGTCATGCAAGCCAAAGCTATGACACAACCTCCACCATGTTTCTCAGATCAGCTTACATGTTTTGGATCATGAGCAGATCATTTCTTCCTCCACACTTTGACCTTTCCATAACTTTCGTGGAGGTTAATCTTGGTCATAAAACATTGTTGCAGAACAATTGTGGTTCATCTATGTATTTTATTTTTATTTTTTTTGCAAATTCCATTCTGGTTATAAAGGGAACTCTGGAAGTTTTCAACCTGAGCTCTATTTTTAGATGTTTGTAAGTTCATGTTTTCACTTAGGACAAAAATGATTGTAATTAGTGCAGTATTGATTTAGAACACAGTCATGGGCTAAACAGCTACATAATGTAATTGTATGGGGCAAGTTAAAAACACTCACAGTAAACCGCTTCTTGGATCCCTACAGAGATGTGTCCATGTTTACCTCACGAAATGTAAAGAAACTTTTTTAAATGATCGATTACACAGTCATCCACTTACATTCGCCTCCTGGCTGTTTTGTAGCACCGCTGTACACTGAGTCATTACAATTCCACTGGCAATGAGGGGCTCGTTCCTACTGTAAGTAAAAGAACACATCTGAACAAATGCAAAGAGAGAGAAAACAACAATGTGGTAAGAAAAAAATTCAAATCAACACAGGATACAGGGAAACTATTGTTTTCACTTTTTTCAGGACAAGTTTTATTCTACTGCTGTAGTTCTCATGTCTATGCATATTTGAATTGTTCCAAATAAATCATTATCAGGTCTGTTTGTGTTGAAAAAACATATTACTGTTGCGAAGCAGATCGAACAGTGAAGTGACACGACACCTATCTAGATACATGGGCTATGATACAATTCAAGAGCGACACATTATGGAACGATTCGATTCAGTGTGATATAGAAACAGATTCTACTGATAGGACAGGAGGAGGAAAAAGAGGATCATAAGAGTCAAAATGCGAAAGGAGAGAAGACAGAGAGGTGGAAAACAGAGGGAGATGGCAAACAAGAGGAGGAGAGACAGATGAGAAACTCAAGGACAAGGAAGTCCATAATGAACAACATATGCATTTTCTCTCCCTGAGATCTAAAACTGTTTCATCAGCTGCATCTTATCTATGTGTTTGGAAGGCCGGGATAGGGGCCACTGCTTGCACAAGCAGATGGGTACACACAGACACTCGCACACATGTACATGCGCACAAACACATGGACAATTGTTCCCAGATAACAGCGTTTACAGCACGTCGCAGAGGACAACCGGCTGAACGCGCATACCCCCGCCTGTATAAACTGCTACTGGTCCTATTCTAAAGACGGGAAGAAAAGGAGTTTTAGGTGGCTAGTGAGACGTGCAATAGAGTAAAAGAACCAAAAAGAGAAAGAAAATGTGCGAGATGAGCTGCAAAACTCCCATGCGGCCCACTGTGATGCACTAGCTAAGCGCGTGCCAGACAAATTGCTTTGGCTGGCGGCGTGCAGTGAAAACAACATGAAGCAGGACCTCGGAGTGGAGCAATAGCTATTCTGTTCTGCTGCTGCTTTGCCAGGAGCAGCATATATGGGACTATAATAGGATGGAGTCCAAGTTTCACTGGATCCTCTCGGAGTCTCAGCCAGAGTCCAGAGTTAATTTTGCAGCCACAATGGAGATGCAATCTGCATCTGTCGGATCTGTTTGCCTTTGCTTTCACAATATGACATCTTCAGTTCCTTTGTGCATCCACCTCTGGAGCCTCAGGCCCTTTTCTTACAAAGGGATGAAAGAGGGGTTGGGATTTCCTGTAGTGTAGCTCTTGCTCTCAAACCCCTAATGCTCCAGAGGTCAAAGAGGGAGCAACAGCAAACTCAAAAGAAAGGAGATAAAACCAAGAGTATGTGACCACAAGGGAGAAGAAGAGAGTTAAAAATATGTTCCAATATAATTAGTAACTCAATAAATACATTGAAAAATCAGCAGCACAATGCCAAATGTGAGGTTTAGGCATGATTGTCATTGTGCACATTAATACTGACACTGAAGACAAGTGTTAGCTGTTGTTTTTTGTCAAAACGTCTGCTGCTGCTGGAGCGCTGCAGGCTCATTAGGCTCAATGGAGTCATACAGGAATGCAAAGAATACTTCCCATGCAAAGTAAAGTCAATCTCCTGCACCCTGAGAGTGGAAGGCCGTGTTTGGTTTGATTATCGAGAAACCCGCGTGACAAGGTTGGACAGCAGGAGCTCCCTCTGGAGAAACACTGCAAAGCAGAGGAAATGAGGAGGACAAGGAGCAGGAGGAGAACAGGTTTTTGGTGCCAAGAGAAATGCGGCGAAGGGGAGGAGGCACAGATGTTCAAGCTAGTCCCACTGGGACCGCACAAGTGGGAAATGCTGAGGAATTCATATTTAGGTATCGAGGTAGAGATAAAGAAATGGGGGAGGAAAGGAAGTGGTGCAGGGGAGCAATGAGGTTAGTGGGAGGAGAAAATACGAATGGGGCATGATGAGGAAAGGTCAAGAGAAGGATGAAAAATTGGGTTGAATTCTTGAATACAAAAACATAGATTAGAAAAGAGAGTTGCAACGGAATAGATATGAGATAACAAATAAATTACAACTAGGTTCATGTAGAGCTTTACAAATTATGGTGTAATATGGACCAAAGTGTTGATGTTTGAAACAGGTCTGGAAATTATGGCGTAATATGACAGGATTTAGTAAACTTTTCATGATTTTGTTTATTATATAGTTGTGACGTGGTTTCTAGAACTGGATAAAAAGTAAACTAAATTAGAACATGAAGATTTGTAATAATTATAACAGAGGGAATTCTGTTTTCTGGACTCTTGTGGTCCAATGGAAAATATTTAAATTACCTCCATGTAAATTTGGTGTCAGTTTGACCTAGTTTGACCTGCCCGTATCTCACGGAGCGGCGAATGTTGACGAACGTTACGATTTTTGGGTTTCGTCAGGGTTCGTAAAAGGTTGCAAAACAGTTCTCAAACAGTTTTTAGGGTTACAAACAGTTTTTGCTGTCGCACAGAAATTTTGACCATGTCCAAAATTTCTTTGCGAATGTATTTTTCTGCAAACTTTCTGCAAACGGTTGTAAAACGTGTTGCTAAAGTTATTTTTGGTTCGCCACGTAGTGAACACAAGCAAAACCTGTAGCGGCAGCCAGAAAAAGCGATTCTTACCTCAAAGGCAGCAGCAGGTCGGGCAGAAAAATGCCGCTCATGACAGAGGTGAGCCCTGATTTTCACCAATGTTCATCAAAAAAGCGGCTAAGCCAAAAATCGCTACGTTCTTCTGCATTCTCCGCTCCGTGAGATACTAGCTTTAATGTAACATAGAAGGTTTTGAGGGGGGTTTTTTCACTTTGAAATTACCTTCAGTCCATATTGTGCAATATGTACTACAATAACCCCCCCACCCAACATCATTGCACCAACCATTACTGGCCTGTTAGGAGGAAGGCTCCAAATACACCTCAACAACCTGGATGACATCACTATGACTCCAAAAACAATTCCACAGGTTT
The DNA here is from genome assembly GCA_900302635.1 of Chatrabus melanurus. Lineage (NCBI taxonomy): Eukaryota > Metazoa > Chordata > Actinopteri > Batrachoidiformes > Batrachoididae > Chatrabus > Chatrabus melanurus. The sequence continues at coordinate 8,227 of OMMV01235753.1, forward strand.
GAGAAAGAGGTAGAAGCCAGATGTGAGTAAAGGGCAAGAGGCAGCAGTTCAAAGCCACAGCTGGCTGCTCCAGCCACCTGTGCCGTGTGGACAGGAACACTATCAACAACACACCCACTCACAATTTTCCTCTCCATTTGTCTTCAATTGCTTCTTTCAACTGGTGGAATTCTGACAGCTGAATGATGGCCTGTTGCACGAGTTTTGTTCGTATCTACTGACTTTCAAAGGCCCTTGACTGCATATGAATGAAGACAAATACTTGAGTTCTTGTGGTATATGGCTCATAGCTATATGAGGCTTTGTAATATATAGAAGAAGTAAGTCCTATCCCGGCCCTGAGGCCCATTGGTGCTTATCTCCGGATACCGTAGCGTGAAGCAGATGAGAGTGTACGACTCCCCGTGGATGTGATGCCAATCCATCACAGTTTACTTCTCCAGCCGAGGTACCCATTTACAGCTGGGTGGACTGGGACAATGCAGATGAAGTGTCATTTCCAAGGACACAGACAGGTAGCATGACTGGGAATCAAACCCAGGTCTAAATATTGGGACTCTACCTGCTCTGATATATAATATATAGTCTTACCCAAATATTTAAATTTTTCCCCTTTTTCTGTGTGAGCCTGTCAAATTTTTGAAGGACCTGTGTTGTTCTGGTGCTGCACACATTGAGCTAACTAGAGCCAAAGTTACTAACCACGCAGTTTGGTCTCATCCCAGCATGTCTTTCCCCAACCATAACCTGTCGCTGTATTTATAACAGTAGTAAAATCAAAAGGAAGTCATTACTTCAGATTATTCACTGAAAGCCAAATTCAACATTCATCTACATAAAAATGCGAAAAGGATATCATCTTTATCCATATATGGTGAAATGTCAAAAGCACCATAGTTCAGACTTTTGGATAAGAATATGTTGGTAACTGACAAACCTCCACTTGGCACCATGTATGGCACAATACAAAGAATGCCTCAATGAAAAAAAAAAAAGTTTTCAAATAATAAAAATTAAAAGATCAAGTTTGAGAGCATTAACTGGTGCTGCACTTTGCCACATCCACCACACTATGACTGATGACTGGCAGCCACCCAGGCTACCGGTCCAAATCCACCTCACAAAAATAGCCATCTATTCACCGCAGACACGGGATACCTGGGCATCCTTTTTTGTTTTTCCAGTTACTGGAATCCATCACTGAGGCAGCGGCACACTGTATCATGCTCGGGGAAACATGCCACATGGTCATAGTGTCATAACTATCGCCGCACTCTAGACGGTACATTACATCATCAAACTACACGATAGTTTGTCATGGTTACAGATTGTGACCTTCCGGGATGCATGTCGGTGAAAGTGAGAACGGGGCTTTAGTCTAGATCCAGGACGATCAAAAAGACACCACGACTCCTCACTCAGCTTCTCAAGTGCTGCAATCAGAGCATCCATTGATTCCGTAAAGATCACATCGTCCACTAAGTCAAGGTCAATAAACTTTTCCTTCCAACAAAGGCGCCTAAGTTTTCACAACACCCAGTTCATGCAAGCACTGAACAGAGTACGAGCCAGGACATGTCCCTGACAAACACCAGAATTCACTGTGAAGAAGTCAGAGACTCTGCCTCTACTCGACACAGCACTCACAGTGCCTGTGTATAAGCTGGGTATGATGTCCAGCAACTTCTTGCGGATCCCATGACTTCTCAGGATGTCCCGCAGAGCAGCCCGATCAACTGACTTAAACACTTTGTGAAAATCAACCTTGGCTGCAAAGAAGCACTGCAGATACTCACGCTTGCAGTCAGTGACTCCTTGCAGACCTCAATTTTAGTGTCAAATATTTTGCAGGATACAAGTTTCTATACGCTTTAATGGAACTTTTTTTTTTCAGAAATGGAAGCATTTCCACAGTGTACTTAAATCAGGCAGAGACCCCAAGTTTCTATTTGATCCAATTGAAGATTTTTCTTGAAAATGATTCGAAACACTTGTTTTGACCTTTGACCCTGATTAAATGACCCCTCATTGTATCTCAGTAACTATTGATGATGGCAGATTTTAGGCTTAAAATCCTCATAGTTTCTATTCTAATACATTCATAGGCCCCTGCCTACTCTCCTTCCTTGTCTTCCTTGTCTGTCCTCTGAGCCACCATGTGTCTGTGAGGACGGTTTTATCCCATGCTGTCAGTGAGCAAGTAGAGCACACTCTGCAGCAACCATCTGAAATAGAGGCACAATATATTAAGCTTAGATGGACTGTCACTCAGACCCAGCCATGGAGAAAGAGCAAAGGAAGGACAAATGATGAAGGAGTGAAAGGGTTGGAAAACGCTAAACGCTAAAATGAAAGTTGAACTAGGGGGGGGGATGAGCATAATTAAAGGAGCCACTTGCCTTTGAGCCCAACACAGGGCAAACTTGGTGACCTGCAATCAGACAGTGGGTAGGGGGGACAGAGAATGTGGACAAACAAAGCCAAGCTGGCATCCAGGCATCTATCTGGCAGATGTGTTACACAAAACATCTGGTGCTTGTGGTCCTGCGAGAGACCGTATCATCCACAACTATGCCCGCAGCTCGCCTCCTCATTGGCAGGGGTTGAGTCACATCCCTGCATATGAATGATAAGTACTGAGGAGAAGTGTGACCTGATCAAAACACAAATCAGGACACCAAGGCGCCCTGCTCCACCAAAATCCAGCTTTTAGCCTCCGCTTTCCCAAACAAACTCCTCTGAAACCCTCGACTGAACTGCTGTACAGCTCGGCACAGAACCGCAGCCCTTGGACCTCTTTTAGAGACGTGATGCGAGAAGCAAATGGGTTTGTGCAGGTTTTATGTAGCAGCAGGTTGCAGGTGACTCAGTCTCTCACATTTTTTTTCTGTGTATTGCTAAGATTTTAGCGCTTAGTCACTTGCGCTTGTACCACGCACACCATTAGTCACTGCCGAGGATGAGTCTCAGAGCAGAAAACAAGCTTTTGTTACTTGTTCCAGATCTCATCCTGACTCCATTATGCTGTAAGTGCTACATTTCTGTAGCAACAACACAAAAATATAAGTTCAGGAGGAGCAGAAAAAAAGAAGGAGGCTGTCTAACTGTGCGTTTTGAGAATTCGTTGAGTCTGTGTGGGCTTTGGACACTTCTTTGAGCAGATGTTCTGTTTCCCGTCGGTGAGTTCATGAGCAGTTGAAGAGCCTCTGAGGTGCAGTTTTGGGTTTTTGTTTTTTTCCTGGAAAGTGTTGTTGGGTTCATTTCCTTTATGGGAGTCTTTGCCCCCTTGTGAAAGGCAGAATATTCAGTGACTCATTTCCTATTTGGTTCTTTATTCCAACAATTCCTGCCAAGATCTTTTTATGACTCTAATGTAGCTGTTGCATCCTCTCCATATTGGCCCACACAGCCTACAGCGTCTATCGTAATCTGCCTTTTTTTCCCATGTCAGTGAGAATTTGCTTAGTGTTGGAGCACTGAATGACACAATATGAACAGTCCAAATCCAATTTGTCAGCTTTGCTGGGTGCCTGTGCCATTCTCAGCCTCACACTTGACTTTCAATATCTTAACGCCTTTCATTCTTTTCCTTTTTCAGATTTCACTGTCTATTTTCACTCGAGTTTGTGCCTGCGTTATTGTTTCTTTTTACGACATTTTTTTCTATCACCCTGTTTTCAGAACAGACTGTAAAACTCACTTGACACAGGATGGAAGAATTTTCATTTTAGTTCAGTGTTTTTCTCAGCTGACATTCTCTGTCCTTCTTCCCCTGTCTCACTTTTTAGTATACCAGGCTCTGCGGTGTGTGCCTTTGACATGGAACAGCTGGCTGCTGTGTTTGATGGGCGATTCAAGGAACAAAAATCACCAGAGTCCATTTGGACACCTGTTCCTGATGAAGTCATCCCAAAGCCGAGGTGCAGATGGCTGTGATCACTTTATGTGTCTGGGTTTATGTTGTTGTCAGAGACTTATGAGAACAAGCAGTGTTATTAACGACTGCTACAAGCAGAAAATCCTCACTATGCCAACACTGTTTGTTTCATTGCTTGTATAGTTGGTAGCCGTAGGCATTGTTGAGTTACAAGGTAAAAAGAGACTTATTGAAGATGTGCACATGTTGTTACCACCTGTCAAAAATGAAGTCCATGAGTACAAGCTAGTACAGGCAGCTAGCTCGTGTTGCTGTTCAACATTAACATGACACCCCCCACACAATGTTACACATCTCCAACACACCCTCCTGATATGATGATCATACCCAAATGTCGTAGCTGATGCTCCCTCACAATGCAAGTGATACTCCTCATCTGAGTTTCCCTAAGTTACCGTTTGTTTAACACAAAGCCATTCCATCGGAACCCAAGGATCCTCCAAAGAGACCTATGGTATGAAAGACCTCCAGTCTTTGTCTTTTGTCACTAGTTAGTGTCCAAGTCTCACAAACATACAGTGAGACAGGTAGCACCAGGACCCCAAAGACTTTTACCTTCGTTCTTCTGCAAAAATATCAGCACTGAAAAACACCAATGTCCAGGAACATCATGACTCCATTAGCTCTTTACAGGCATCTCGCGATCTAAAAGGCAGAGGACCCAGAGACATGAATGTCACTGCTGAGATAAGTGAATGTCTCTACAAGTTCAACACTTTCACCACATACAGATATATTTCTAATGACCGAGTGCAGGAAGTCATTGAAAGCCTGGATCTTAGTCTTGATCCAGGACAGTCATGAACGCAGACACTCCGATTTCTCACTCAGCTTCCCAAGTGCTGCAATCAGTTTGTGCATTGATTCCACAAAGATCACAGCATTATCCACGAAGTCAAGGTCAGTAAAGCTTTCATCACCAAGAAAAGCACCTAAACCACTGTTTTCCACAACCCCTCCCAACACCCAGTCTATGCAAACATTGAACAGTGTAGGAGCCAGAACACATTTGCATAATAATAATAATAATAATTTATATAGCACTTTCAAATAAAACATACAAAGGGCTTCACAAAATAAAATACAATGAAAAGCCAATAAAACACGAACCATGTAAAACAGTGAATACATTCATTAATTTTCTATACCCGCTTACTCCAATTAAGGGTGACAGGGGGTGCTGGAGCCTATCTCAGCGGTCATTGGGCGAGAGGCAGGGTACACCCTGGACAGGACGCAAGTCCATCGCAGGGCCACATATAGACAGACAAACACATTCAGACTCTCACTCACACCTATGGTCACTTTAGAGTCACCAGTTCACCAAACCTGCATGTCTTTGGAAGTGGGAGGAAGCCGGAGCACACAGAGGGAATCCACGCAAACACAGGGAGAACATGCGAACTCCACACAGAAAGGACCAGGTTGGAAGCAAACCTGTGACCTTCTAGCTGTGAGGCAACCACTAAGCCACCATGCCGCCATCAATCAATCAACATTTATTTATATAGCCCTTTACAACAACCAAAAGGTGATCAAAGTGCTTTACAGTAAAATCAAAAACTAAAATTAACAGGAATAAAAGCAAAACATACAACAAAATCCGAAGAGGCACATAAAAAGCAAACATGACACAGGGCTACAAAGTATTAAAAGGCATTTTGAATAAATAAGTCTTGAGCTTCAATTTAAAAAGTGCTAGGTCAGTAATAGTGTGTATATCAGGGGGTAACTTGTTCCATAGTTTGTGGGCAGTGACCGCAAAAGTACAATGACCCCAAAGCTTGTATCTCGACCTCGGGACTTCTAAGTAAAGCTGATCAGATGACCGCAATGCCCTGTTGTAGTTGTGAAGAGTTAAAAGCTCAGACAAGTAAGGTGGGGCAAGACCATAACTGACTTTAAACACAAATGTTAAGATCTTAAAATTTATTCTAAAATGGACTGGAAGCCAGTGAAGTGAATAAAGTACAGGGGTAATATCCTCACATCTTGAAGTGTCTGTTGAAAGAAAGCAGCAGCATTTTGCACAAGTTGGAGGCAAGAAATGGAAGACTCGTTAACACCAACATAGAGTGCATTAAGCCCATATCTCACCGGCCTTGTGACCGATTTGCGACAGAGAGAAACGGCCTTTCGTCTAATACTGCACTTGGTGGCAATGCAGTCTGAAAATATTCTGAAAGCAGTCTGAATCAATATCCACATTCCCAAAGTAGTTGCTCACCTCGCTGTCAGTCGCCTGCAGATTTTCAACATGTTGAAAACCCTGGTGGAGAACGAGCGACCGCTAATTTTTGCAGACTTGTCCATATATGCTCCCAAATTTGTCTGTTTAGTTGCCCGGTAGTCCTCAGCGGACCTCTTCCCCATCGCCCAACGTTCTTTTTAATTCATCTCAAAAAAAATAACATGCAACCCCTTGGCAAGTGGATGGAGAATGTGAAGACCAGCCAAAAAAGACAGAGGAAAAAGACAGAGATAAAACCGCCATTCTGCACGTGCACCGCGCGCACACACACACACACACGCACACAAAGACACGCAGTGGAGTCAGTTCATCATGGACGTTTAACTTCCCCTGTACACAAATCAATAAATATTCCAATAGTTGCAAGTCAATAATTTTAAAAGCCGCACTTCAGAGAGAGAGAGAGAGAGGAAAAAATGAGTGATAAACCGGCGTCCTGCACTCGCAGCACACACACAGACACGCAGTGGGATCAGTTCATCATGGACGTTTCTTTAACTTCCCCCACACACAAATCAATAGTTGGAAGTCAATAATTACTTAATACAATTAATAGCTCCATAACATATGTGCAATAACAGCACTGAGCGGACGCATGAGAAACGGGAGTCGCACGCACGCACCACACACAATATTGCCCAGGAGTTGCTCCACAGTGGTCAGCAGAAAGAGC